>JAVJIF010021533.1:0-71879 GCA_038442645.1 Agave tequilana
AAGAAAAATGTCGTCTGTTGGATGGAAAGTAAACTTCTTGATTGAATTTTTCCTGCACACAGAATAGAGAAGTTCAGATTTAAGAAAAGTTGTGCAAGATGCTCAATTCGAATCCGCGGTAGCAGTGGCTATGCGGGTCGTGATCCTCAGGGAGGGACTAGCGATAGAAGCGTTTGTAAGTTATCTCTAAAAATATTTTCTTTAAGTTAACAAAAAGAATAGTTAAAGTTAAGTTAGGAAGAAGGCGGTAGATTATGAAGATGGAGGATTAGAGGTGGTATTTATAATGAGATGAGAAAGAAAGAATGGGAGATGGTGATTTAATCTACAAAAATAAAAGAAAAGAAAGAAATAAACACTAACCTTAGTTTGGTTGAAGAAAAACGGTGAAATCCTAACACTTTCTACCTTGCTTTGGAGGCGTTGAACGCATAAACCATAGGATCGATCTCAGTCCCCTGTTCGCATTATATCATCAAGCTTGGGCAAGTAAGGAAGTGATACGTACCTTGAGGAGGAGAACATCACCATGAAATATCGTTGGCACCCACCAAGATTCGTTATACTTGTGCTTTGAAAAATCACTTGCATGCTCATCATAAACCAACAAGATAAAAATAGAAAAAGAGTAGAAAACAAAAGGAAAAAATAAAGTAATGACATAAAAGAAAAGTTACCTTTATTACTTGATACAATGGAAGAGAAGAGAAGCATACATCGGGTCACTCTCAACATAGCCCTCTCCTCACTTACATAAAAATTAAAAAGAAAAGAAAACCTAAACTACAAGAAAGAAGAAAGCCTAAAACCCTAAATTTGGCCCTCTGGCTCTGGACGCTCTTCTCGGTTGCACTGCAGGGGGTATTTATAGGAGCAGAAGGAGGTAGAGTCCCAGTCGAAGTCGTCCACGAAGGCGGCTCCCTGGAATGACTGGATTGCCGCGGGAAACGCGGCTTGGGCCGCGTTTCCGTGGCCTTATGTGGGCGGCTGGCCACGCGCTTTGGCGCGTGGCTTCTCCTGGTCCGTCCATCTGGTCGTTTCCTTTCTGGAAGCTGCATCCTGGCTCTTAATCTTTGAATTTGGATATAACTTGGGAATCAAGTTACCTAGATCCCAATCTTTTATCCACGAATTTGTGATCTTAAATTCTCCTTCTTTGGCTTTTATTCTCATCTGCAAGTTTTTAGGGTTGAATAGAAGTCTCCTTCCCTCTTCTTTAATATTTGGCAACTTTGGCCCTTGTGTATTGCAATTTTGACAATTAATATTTGCACTTTTGCACTTGGGCTTGAATATGGGCTTTTGGGCTTCTTTTAGGCTTTATTTATTATTAAAATAAGAACTCAAGGCTGCACCAATAAATAATAAAATATTAGTAAATTGTGCATGATTATATGAATAAATATGAAAATGTGATGGTAAATGTAATGATAAAAATGCACTTTTCACTACCAATCACACCCCACACTTATCTTTTGCTCGTCCTCGAGTAAAAATCAAAAAGAAAAAGAAAAACTAAACTAGCTAACTCACTTTCGTAGGAATCACGATTACACTTAGCACGTGCAACAAGCCGTTAAACCCCTAGGTTACCCTAGAGGACGAGTGTTGTCTCGTGAGGGTTTTCAGCGGATTACACCCACAAAATCCATAAAAAGGAAAATATTTGAACTACTTTTGAAAAGACAAAGTAGTCTATAAGTTTTAGGATTATCATTTTTATTTATTCTTTAAACTTTAGTCTTTATACAGTAAATTGTTTTCCATTTTAGGTAAGATTTAAATTGAATTTCTAATATAGTCTTTTTCGTTACCAAAAATCATATGCATCCTTATGAATTTATACTAGGAATTCCTTAACTTGGACTCTCATGCCTCTTTATTATTTATTTATTTATATATACTTTTTTTTTGATATGTAAACTCATCTAATTTCTTTCGTGTAAGTATCAAGGCTTCTTGAGGCCCTCATACCTAAACTAATTGACTATTAGTGAAAAACACCTAGAGGGGGGGTGAATAGGTGTAAGTGCTAATCTAAGAAACTTAATGCAAACTAAGTGCGCTAAATGCGGAAGCTAATGCAAATTATGCACAAACTAATACAATACAACAAGTGTAGCCGAATTCCCCTGCGAGGCTCTGGACTAACTCCCCTTGATTCCCCTTGAAATGGGTTGAGGTGCTATGTGAAGCTCTTGTTGGATGAGTATAAGTTAGGCACACACACACAAGCAATCCAAGCAATAAGAAATATGTGCACACACAATCAAGCCAAGCAATCAAGGATAAATTACAATATGAAAGATGCAAGGCAACACAAGCAATGTATATAATATGAATGCTATGAAAGTATGATGCTTGTATGAAATGATGCTTTGCACAAATGTAAAGAGAGAGAGTTAGAGAGACAATGGATCAAAACGCAAACACCAAGATTTGTTTTCGAGGTTCGAGCACCTTGCTCTACATCCCCGCCTACACCACCGTGTAGGATTTCCACTATCTCAACTCCCACCGAGGGAACCTCTACCAAAGAGGATTTCTTACAACTCTAGGAGTACCAAACTCCTCTCTCAACAACAACCTCCTCACAACCGAGGGGTTAGGCCCGTAGCCAATACAACAACCAATCCACACACCTCTACCGAAGAGGCTCACACCAAACTCCACCTCTACCTAAGAGGGAGCAAACCAATACCACTCCGATCACCTCTACCGAAGAGGGATACAACAAATAAAGGAGGGTTTACAACAAGTGGTTCAAAACCACAAACTCTCTTTTTCTTTCTTTTTCCACAAACAAAGATCCTAATAGTTTAGGATAGAAGATAGCTCAAGTGTGGAATTAAGGTGTTTTTGGAAACCAGCAACAAAGAAAAACTACTTGGGAAATCACTTGTAAAAGATAGAAAATGAAAACAAAACAATCTCCAAAACCCTAGCTTTCTTTGATTTTCCAAAACCCAAAAACAAATAAGATGAAATCTTTTTGGCTTAAAAACTCTTTTAAAACTCTTTTAAACACTAGAGAAAGTCTGGAATTTTTAGCTCTAAAAATCTTGGCCAAAATCCCCAAAGAGATGGAGTTTATATAGGCCAAACAGAAACTAGCCGTTAGAGCTGAGCTGGCAGCTCTGACAGGCGTCGGTCGACCGGCCCGGTCGACCGCCAACGGTCAGAAAAGTGACCGTTGGGCACTAGCGGTCGACCGGCCCGGTCGACCGAAACATCCTGAGAGTTGAACTCTCAGCTCGGTCGACCGGTCCGGTCGACCGACTACAATGTGTAGCCAGCGTGCACGTCTGTGCACATCGGTCGACCGACCCGGTCGACCGGCCACTTGGTGCGGTCGACCGGTCCGGTCGACCGAACTGGCCTGGCAGGCACAGTGCAGATCTGCACAGATACGGGATTTGAAAATAGGTCTTTTCACTCAATAAAAATCCCATAAATTCACAGTAAATCTAAAAAAAATAGTTTTAATCACAATAAAAACTGTTTTTCTAAAAACATGTCTTTCTAAAACTTGTTTTATCATTTTACTTTGATAACCAAACTTGTGATAAAAATTTCAAGACATATATCAATCATATCAATTCATTTTTGTG
Source organism: Agave tequilana (assembly GCA_038442645.1). Taxonomy (NCBI): domain Eukaryota; kingdom Viridiplantae; phylum Streptophyta; class Magnoliopsida; order Asparagales; family Asparagaceae; genus Agave; species Agave tequilana. Next base: position 3,612 of record JAVJIF010021533.1, read on the forward strand.
TCTTGCCAATTTTATCATAAACAAAACTTGTATTTTTATCAAACTTTGATTTTTCCAAAACATGAATAGAAACGTCAAAATAAGTTTGTCTATAAGTTAAGCATGTATGTATAAATAGAAAACATCTACTATACATATAAATCATGAAAACTTGTTTTGATCAAACTATTCATGAAAACCAAATATCAAAACATAAAACGTGTGTGTTTGTGCACTTGAGCATATCAACTATACTAAGCTTTACAAATGGATCTAAAACTCATAATCTAAACTAGGATATCTAAGTCTTCCTTGAGGAACTCAATCTTCAAGTAGACTTGCTCCCAAACGCGATCCACCGAGTGCAAAGGGTATGATCTTTAAGCTTTGGCACCGGAATCATCATGAATAGCTTTTAATCATCTTGTTGAAGCTAATCACCAACTAATATCCTGTTAATGATCTGAAACTTAGAAACACAAGAATATTAGTAAACATAACTACATGAGTTGATCATCATCAAAACTAGAGTGGAAGGCCATTGGGCCAACAATCTCCCCCTTTTTGATGATGACAAAACTCATGGAGTTATATATGCATGGATTAAAGATAAGCTTCAAGGAAGCTCCCCCTTAACTCATGCATAGGGATAAACAATAAATATATGCAATGAATATTAAACATGAAACATGCGTATGCATAAACATGAATGGTTCTAGATATCAAATGGAATATATAAAACAAAATAACCTCTAGATACCAATTACAAAGCAAACTCTATAAAACGATTAAACTTAATATTCTTGAGATTAAAACATAATATATGCATAAACATAAGCATGCATATAAAACACAAATACTTCTCCCCTTTTTGTCAATCATCAACAAAGGGGTAAACAATCAAAACCATAGATAAAATGAGGGGTAAAAATCTTTCTCCCCTTTTTGTCAATCAAAATAATACAAACAATGTTCTCCCCCTTTTTGTCTAAAACAAAAAACAAAATCAATAAGGGGTGACTACAAACATGATATCAATTAAAAATATGTCAATGAAGCATCTTGATACCAATAAACAAGAATCAATATATGTTATATGCTATATACATTCATGAAGAGGAAGACGCTAAGTTAGCTTCCCTACACATATGCATTACATGAAGAAGGGATGACAAGCCCTAACTCACATAACACATATTATGTAATGCATAAGAGGAGATGTGAAGCTCCCCTACACACGTATATCATATAAAGAAGAGTTGTCAAGCTCCTCAATTTATAATATACTCAACATGAATCTATATGTAAGAGAGATGTTAAGCTCTCCTTGCATATAGGAAATACAAATCAAAACTTTGAATATTTTCTTTAAACAAAATTTTGAAAATACTAATTGTAATTAAACATAACAAATTACCAATTGTAAAACAACATAACAAATTTTGAATGTCTAAACACAAATTTTGATACCAATTGTAAGAATATATTTCATTTTGAAAATATATAACAAATTTGATGTTGATATCATATGTTCAAAATAACAACTTTTAATCATAAAGAGTGGGAGTACAAATACCAATTGAAATACAAAATCAAATTTTCTCCCCCTTTATGAAAAACAAACTAAAGACATGCATAGTCTTGATAACAATTTAAAAGTAATCAATTTAAACAAAATTGAAACTCAAGCACTAGCATAAACACAAACATATATATGTATGAAAGATAGATACCAATAGAAATTGATATACTTGGAATTTAAAGCATACATACATACAAAACATATATGAGTATACAAGAAGATCAAAATGATACCAATTGAAAGAGTTCAATGATACCAATTGACATAACAATAAGTTCAAGTGTATACATCATATTATCTACCACCCAATCATAATTCAAGTTTTAAAGATTTTCAATTTAGGGCATACATGAACATGATCTCCCATCCTACCGCCCTTAGATGGTAGGGGTTTTCAAAGATAGATTTGAAAATGTAGTTTTGTTTGAAAATCTCTATCAAAGTGAAGAACATCGCAACTAGTTAAATGGAAAACTGGTTAACTAGTACGAAATCCTTCAAGCAAGGAAAAAAAACAAAATTGTTTTTCATAAACATGAAATTCACATCATATCAAACACTCAAGTTCAATTTGAAAAACACCTAGAGGGGGGGTGAATAGGTGTAAGTGCTAATCTAAGAAACTAAATGCAAACTAAGTGCGCTAAATGCGGAAGCTAATGCAAATTATGCACAAACTAATACAATACAACAAGTGTAGCCGAATTCCCCTTGCGAGGCTCTGGACTAACTCCCCTTGATTCCCCTTGAAATGGGTTGAGGTGCTATGTGAAGCTCTTGTTGGATGAGTATAAGTTAGGCACACACACACAAGCAATCCAAGCAATATAAAATACACACAATCAAGCCAAGTATATAAGAATGAATAGCAATATGAATAAATGCAAGGCAATATGAAATATGCACAACACAAGCAAATATGATATGATATGAATATGATGCTTTGCACAAATATAAGAGAGAGAGTTAGAGAGACAATGGATCAATACGCAAACACCAAGATTTGTTTCGAGGTTCGAGTACCCAACTCTACATCCCCGCCTACACCACCGTGTAGGATTTCCACTATCTCAACTCCCACCGAGGGAACCTCTACCAAAGAGGATTTCTTACAACTCTAGGAGTACCTAACTCCTCTCTCAATACAACCTCCACCGAGGCCAACAACAACCAACAACAACACCTCTACCAAAGAGGCTCACAACCAATCTCAATCACCTCACACTTGAGGGATACAAATCAATCACCCGATCACCTCTACCTAAGAGGGATACAACAAGAATAAGGGTGTACAACTTAGAGGTTACAAACAACAACCTCAAAACTCTCTCTTTCTTTCTCTTTCCACAAAACAAAGATCCTAATAGTTTAGGATAGAAGATATGGCTCAAGTGTGGAATCAAAGTGTTTTTGGAAACAAGCAACAAAGAAAAATCTTTGGGAAAATACTTGCAATATGATAGAATTGAAGATCTAAGCAAAAATCCCAAAAACCTATTTTTCTTTGATTTTCCAAAAACCCAAAACAAATAAGATGAAATCTTTTTGGCTTAAAACCCTTTTAAAAACTTTTTTAAACTCTTCAGAAAACTGAAAATTTTTAGCTCAAAAATTCTTATCTGAAACAATGGAGAAATGGGGTATATATAGCCCCTAGGAAAAACTAGCCGTTAGGCTGATGTGGCAGTCTGACCAACTGCCGGTCGACCGGTCCGGTCGACCGCCAACGGTCAAAAATGTGACCGTTGGGCAACATCGGTCGACCGGTCCGGTCGACCGAAATAAACCGAGAGCAGAGCTCTCAGGCCCGGTCGACCGGCTCGGTCGACCGTCCACCGTGCCTAACAGACGTGCACGTCTGTGCACGTCGGTCGACCGGATCGGTCGACCGGCCCGTGGTGCGGTCGACCGGTTCGGTCGACCGACCAGCCTGTCAGCATAAAACTAGGTCAGAAAAATTTGGAAAAATATTTTCTAAAAAATCTTTTATCTCTTTTAAAAATACCATAAAAATTGTTTTATCATTTTATGTTGAAACATAAAAAAACTTGTGATAAAAATTTCAAGACATATATCAATCATATCAATTCATTTTTAAGTCTTGCAAATTTTATCAAAAACAAAACTTGTATTTTATCAAACTTGGATTTTACAATACATGAATAGGAAAGTCAAAATAAGTTTGTATAGGAAGTGTAAGCATGTATGTATAACTAGAATACATCTATTATACATATAAACTATGTAAACTTGTTTTGATCAATCATTCATGAAAACCAATTCCAAAACATGAAAACGTGTGTGTTGTTGTGCACTTGAGCATATCAACTATACTAAGCTTTACAAATGGATCTAAAACACACTATCTAAACTATGGATGCCTAAGTCTTCTTGACGATCTTCATCTTCAAGTTGACTTGCTCCAAAACTCCATCCATGGGCTAGGCAAGGTATGATCTTGAAGCTTTGGCCCTGGAATCACCATGAAAAGCTTCTAAACACCTTTGTTGAAGCTAATCACCAACTAATATCTTGCTAATGATCTGAAACTTAAAATCACAAGAATATTAGTAAACATAACTACATGAGTTAATCATCATCAAAACTAGGATGGAAGGCCTTTGGGCCAACAATCTCCCCCTTTTTGATGATGACAAAACTCATGGAGTTATATATGCATGGATTAAAGTTAAGCTTCAAAGAAGCTCCCCCTTAACTCATGCATAAACAAATAAACAAAAGATATGCAATGAATGTACATAAACATGTATGCATCAACATGCATAAAACACATAAACATGTTCTAGAAGCTCTAGATACCAATTAAATTAATAAAACATTAACAAAAACACTAGATGCTCTAGATACCAATAAAACTTAATATATGCAAAAACATAAGTATGCATATATAAACATGTACCAATCATGCATAGAATAATTTATGTTTTTATATGCATGTTAAACTCTCAAATAATTCTCCCCCTTTTTGTCAATCATCAACAAAGGGGTAAACAATCAAAACAATAAATGAGGGGTAAAAATCTTTCTCCCCCTTTTTGTCAATCAAAACAATAAAACAATGTTCTCCCCCTTTTTGTCTAAAACAAAAAAAACAAGGTCAATAAGGGGTGACTTTAAACAACATGATATCAATAGAAAAATATGTCAATGAAGCATCTTGATATCAATTGAAAGTAAACAAAGATCAATAAATGTTATATGCTATATACATTCATGAAGAGGAAGACGCTAAGTTAGCTTCCCTACACATATGCATTACATGAAGGAGGGATGTTAAGCCCTAATTCACATAACACACATTATGTAATGCATAAGAGGAGATGTGAAGCTCCCCCTACACACGTGTACCATATAAAGAAGAGATGTTAAGCTCCTCAATATAAGATACACTCAACATGAATCTATATGTGGAAGAGATGTTAAGCTCTCCTTGCATATAATCAATACAAATCAAAACTTATATTTTTCTTTAAACAAAATTTTTAGATACCAATTTAAAACACAAGACATCTTGATATCAAAAGATAGTATTTTTTTTTTTAAGCCAAATAAACAATTGAAATGACTATTTTCTATCATAAAGTAAGGGAGTGGAAATACAAATACCAATTGAAATATGAAAATCGAATTTTCTCCCCCTTTATGAAATACCAACAAAAACTATGCATAGGCTTGAAATAAGATACCAATTGAAAACTAAATCAATTGAAATAAAGTTGAAACTCAAGCTCTAGCATAAACAAAATTTGTGCTTAAGATATAGAAATATAATAGCACAAATAAAACAAGTATATGTGTATGAAATAGAATGAGTACCAATCACTAATAGATGATACCAATTGAAAAGTATACATACACAATAAACATATGAGTATACAAAAAGGATCAAAATGATACCAATTGAAAGAGTTCAATGATACCAATTGACATAACAATAAAAGCATGGTATAATTCATATAACTATACCTCCCAACTCATGCACAAGTTTAAAATGATTTTCAATATAAACATACAAGGCATGGACTCCCATCCAACCTCCCGTAAAGGGTAGGGGTTTTCAAAAATAGGTTTGAAAATAGAGTACGTTTGAAAAACTCTACCAAAAGAAGAAATACGAACTAGTTAAAATGAAAAATTTTGTTAACTAGTACGAAATCCTTCAAGCAAGGAATATACTAAAATAATTTTCATAAAACGCATGTAAATCACATAGCACTTAAAACACTCAATATTCAATAAAGTCCATACATGCTCATGAAAACATACTCATGAGAAATATTTTTAAAAATGGTGAGTGTACAAGTAATGTGTGACATGGCATTATGAAATATCCAATTAAGCTCAAAATTCCTTGAAACACGAAAACATGAAAATCATCAAAACTATTTAATCTTCAAGGTATATGTATGTCCTATACAAATTAAGGTATACATACATATCCAAACACAACGAGTCCACAAAGATATATGCATGAAGGCACATGGCTCAAAAAGGATGTATATGTATAACAATAATTTGGATAAAATAGACATATACATGAAGTTAAACAAAAACACATGGAAACATGAAAAACTAAATTTTCATTAAAATAAATTTCATTTCAAGGTATATGTATGAATTGTCAACACAATAAGTATACATACATATCCCTAAACACAATTGAGTCCATATATAGATTTGCATGAAAGGCAAATGACTCAAGGGGTATACATGTATATCTTAAAGTTTGACAATACAAACATATACATGAAGTGAAACACACAATCATAAAACAAAATCAAAAATGAGAATACAAGTTTAAAATGTATGAATCATCAAAATTAGACTATACTAACACATCTAATGGGTTCAAATAAGCAATCAAGCCCAAACATATATAGATTTATTTGTGGCCCACTATATGCACAAGTATATATCCTAGTCTTAATGAAAACTAACATTCAAACATATATTCAAAACATGAAGCATCAAAAACAAATACAAAAATCATCATGATAAAAGTCATCATGGAAAACTAAAACATGATTATTATGTGAATTCACATGTATTAGATTCATGATGTACATTATAGCTCAAACAAAAGTGAGAACACTAATTATGGGTTCATATAAGCATGTGTGTCTCAAATACTATACATGTATGTCAAGGATCTAATAAACATGGAATGAACATACTAATCCATAGACATCAAAAACATGCTATAAACATTAAAACATGGAAAGCATGTAAACAATAAATGGGAGTAAAGGATTGTTACCAAAACCGAAGAAGCAACTCTCCTTGTCTCCAAAACATGGTGGTCATCTCCACCAAATCTTCCCTTGAAAGTGATGCATCCAATAGATTTCCTTTAAGTCCGGAACGCATCCACTCCAAGGTGTCATTACTCTCACGTCATGTGAGAGCCCACACCTACATCATAAACAAAAGGAGGGGTGGTCTTTGGTACCCACATCTTATTGGGTCCATGGGGGTTAGTCCCTTCTCTAACCCAAACAAACTTCTTTGCTAAATTTGGAGTATGTAATCTATCATAACAAAATTTAGCAAGGTGGCCCTTACGTCCACAATGTGTACAAGTGTACACATGAGCATACATGTGAGGAGTGTGTCCGTGTGGAGCATGTGTATGCCGTGGAGGGTGTGCATGCATAGAAGTTGGAACTTGTTTCTTTCGAACCAAGGTTTCCAACCGTGAGTGGTTCATGGCACATTGGCTCATAGTGGAGCCCAAACAATCCATTTTCTTCTTTAACAAATTTATATCATTCTCAAGCATAGAAGAAGTGGAACATGCAATGGGTGATTTAGGTGAAACTACCCTAGCATGGCAAACATGAGAATCAATCTTATTATGTAAAACATTATTTTTCTCTAAACTAGCATTCAAGTCATTTGAAATAGAAATAATTTTGTTTTTCAAAGCAACATTCTCTTTTAAAACAAAATCAATTTTAGAAGACAAGTTTTCATTCTTCTTTAAAAGGTTTTCACAATCATTTTTATTTTTCAAAAATTCATTTTCTTTTAATACAAGATTAAGTTGAGATCTTAATGAATCCCTATCATTAGAGATCTCCTCTTTCTCTTGCAAAGCAATATTAAGTCTAGAATTCAAACACTTATTTTCTTTTTCTATTCCTAGACTTTTCTTTTTCAAAATCTTATACTTCTCAATTAATTTCTCACAAACAATTGAAAGTTCTTCATTCAAAGCATGTGGATCAACAATATCATTTCTTGAAGAACTAGCATCATCATCACTATCTAATGGAGTTTCCGAGTGTACCTCAAGGGAGTCATTCCCTTGGACCATGTAGCATATAGAGTTAGATTCTCCACTAGATTCCTCTTCTTGGATTGGCAATTGAAGCTTGGAGGTGGTGGTTGTTGTCAATTTATTCCATACTGCAAAAGCGGAATCAAGATTAGAAACACATAAAAGATAATCTTTAGGAAGTGTGCTTCTAATAGCCTCTAGGGCTAGTGCATTGGCCCCTATATGATTGCAATCACCAAGATAACATCTCTTGGTGGCCGCAAGGAAAACATGCAAACCTAGGGTTTTTAGGTACATGGACATCCTATACTTCCAAACATCAATGTTGGAAGGGTCAAAGCTAGGAGGGGTCATGAAGTCCATGGTAAACTATATATGAATGTGCAAACAAACAAATGCAAATGAGATTAGCAAGCAAATGGATCACTCCTAGGATGTTAAGCCTAAGTATCAGGAGCACTGGCTCTGATACCAATTGAAAAACACCTAGAGGGGGGTGAATAGGTGTAAGTGCTAATCTAAGAAACTAAATGCAAACTAAGTGCGCTAAATGCGGAAGCTAATGCAAATTATGCACAAACTAATACAATACAACAAGTGTAGCCGAATTCCCCTTGCGAGGCTCTGGACTAACTCCCCTTGATTCCCCTTGAAATGGGTTGAGGTGCTATGTGAAGCTCTTGTTGGATGAGTATAAGTTAGGCACACACACAAGCAATCCAAGCAATATAAAATACACACAATCAAGCCAAGCATATAAGAATGAATAGCAATATGAATAAATGCAAGGCAATATGAAATATGCACAACACAAGCAAATATGATATGATATGAATATGATGCTTTGCACAAATATAAGAGAGAGAGTTAGAGAGACAATGGATCAATACGCAAACACCAAGATTTGTTTCGAGGTTCGAGTACCCAACTCTACATCCCCGCCTACACCACCGTGTAGGATTTCCACTATCTCAACTCCCACCGAGGGAACCTCTACCAAAGAGAATTTCTTACAACTCTAGGAGTACCTAACTCCTCTCTCAATACAACCTCCACCGAGGCCAACAACAACCAACAACAACACCTCTACCAAAGAGGCTCACAACCAATCTCAATCACCTCACACTTGAGGGATACAAATCAATCACCCGATCACCTCTACCTAAGAGGGAGACAACAAGAATAAGGGTGTACAACTTAGAGGTTACAAACAACAACCTCAAAACTCTCTCTTTCTTTCTCTTTCCACAAAACAAAGATCCTAATAGTTTAGGATAGAAGATATGGCTCAAGTGTGGAATCAAAGTGTTTTTGGAAACAAGCAACAAAGAAAAATCTTTGGGAAAATACTTGCAATATGATAGAATTGAAGATCTAAGCAAAAATCCCAAAACCTATTTTTCTTTGATTTTCCAAAAACCCAAAAACAAATAAGATGAAATCTTTTTGGCTTAAAACCCTTTTAAAAACTCTTTTAAACTCTTCAGAAAACTGAAAATTTTTAGCTCAAAAATTCTTATCTAAAACAATGGAGAAATGGGGTATATATAGCCCCTAGGAAAAACTAGCCGTTAGGCTGATGTGGCAGTCTGACCAACTGCCGGTCGACCGGTCCGGTCGACCGCCAACGGTCAAAAATGTGACCGTTGGGCAACATCGGTCGACCGGTCCGGTCGATCGAAATAAACCGAGAGCAGAGCTCTCAGGCCCGGTCGACCGGCTCGGTCGACCGTCCACCGTGCCTAACAGACGTGCACGTCTGTGCACGTCGGTCGACCGGATCGGTCGACCGGCCCGTGGTGCGGTCGACCGGTTCGGTCGACCGACCAGCCTGTCAGCACAAAACCAGGTCAGAAAAATTTGGAAAAATATTTTCTAAAAAATCTTTTATCTCTTTTAAAAATACCATAAAAATTGTTTTATCATTTTATGTTGAAACATAAACAAACTTGTGATAAAAATTTCAAGACATATATCAATCATATCAATTCATTTTCAAGTCTTGCAAATTTTATCAAAAACAAAACTTGTATTTTATCAAACTTGGATTTTACAATACATGAATAGGAAAGTCAAAATAAGTTTGTATAGGAAGTGTAAGCATGTATGTATAACTAGAATACATCTATTATACATATAAACTATGTAAACTTGTTTTGATCAATCATTCATGAAAACCAATTCCAAAACATGAAAACGTGTGTGTTGTTGTGCACTTGAGCATATCAACTATACTAAGCTTTACAAATGGATCTAAAACACACTATCTAAACTATGGATGCCTAAGTCTTCTTGACGATCTTCATCTTCAAGTTGACTTGCTCCAAAACTCCATCCATGGGCTAGGCAAGGTATGATCTTGAAGCTTTGGCCCTGGAATCACCATGAAAAGCTTCTAAACACCTTTGTTGAAGCTAATCACCAACTAATATCTTGCTAATGATCTGAAACTTAAAATCACAAGAATATTAGTAAACATAACTACATGAGTTAATCATCATCAAAACTAGGATGGAAGGCCTTTGGGCCAACACAATTAGGCATAAATAAGACTCATGAAAACAAAACATGAGCAAGCAATAGATGTGAGTGTACAAATAAAATATGAAGATCATAAATATGAAAATTAGGCAATAAGCTCAATTATTCTTTAAAACACGAAAATCATCAAAACTATCTAATCTTCAAGGCATATGTATGTCTAATACAAACTAAAGTATACATACATATCCAAAACATAACGAGTCCACAAAAATATATGCATGAAGGCACGTGGCTCAAAAAGGATACTCATGTATAGTCAATAGTTTGGATAAGATAGACATATACATGAAGTTAAATATTGAATACATGAAACATGAAAAACTAAATTTTCATCACAACAAGTTTCATTTCAAGGTATATGTATGAATTGTCAAACATGAAGTATACATACATATCCCTAAACACAATTGAGTCCAAATATAGATTTGCATGAAAGGCAAATGACTCAAGGGGTATACATGTATATCTTAAGGTTTGGCAATACAAACATATACATGAAGTGAAATACACAATTATAAAGCAAATTCAAAAATGAGAATACAAGTTTAATATGTATGAATCATCAAAACTAGACTATACTAGCACATCTAATGGGTTCAAATAAGCATTCAATTCCAACTATATATAGATTTATTTGTAGCCCACTCTATGTACAAGTATATAACTAGTCTTAATGAAAACTAACACTTAAACATATATTCAAAACATGACGCATCAAAAACACATATAAAAGTCATCATGATAAAAGTAAAACATGATTACTATGTAAATTCACATGTATTAGATTCATGATGTACATTATAGCTTAAACAAAAGTGAGAACACTAAGAATGGGTTCATACAAGCATGTGTGTCTCAAATACTATATATGTATGTCAAGGATCTAATAATCATGGCATTTACATACTAATCCATAGACAATGAAAACATGCTATAAAACATTAATATGAAAGCATGTAAACAATAAATGGGAGTAAAGGATTGTTACCAAAACCGAAGAAGCAACTCTCCTTGTCTCCAAAACATGGTGGTCATCTCCACCAAATCTTCCCTTGAAAGTGATGCATCCAATTTGATTTCCATGAAGTCCGGAACGCATCCACTCCAAGGTGTCATCACTCTCACGTCATGTGAGAGCCCACACCTACATCAAAAATAGGAGGGGTGGTCTTTGGTACCATACTCTTTTGGGTCCATGGGGGTTAGTCCCTTCTCTAACCCAAACAAAATTCTTTGCTAAATTAGGAGTATGTAATCTATCATAACAAAATTTAGCAAGGTGGCCTTTTCGACCACAATGTGTACAAGTGTACACATGAGCATACATGTGAGGAGTATGTCCGTGAGGAGCATGTGTATGCCGTGTAGGGTGTGCATGAAAAGATGGAACTTGTTTCTTTCGAACCAAGGATTCCAAGCGTGTGTGGTTTATGGCACATTGGCTCATAGTGGAGCCCAAACAATCTACTCTCTTCTTATGCATACAAATATCATCATTAATCTTAGAAGAAGAGGTACATGCATTAGGTAGTCTAGATGATGAGGCTACACTAGCATGGCAAACATGAGCATCAATCTTTTTATGCAAAACCTCATTTTTCTTCAAACAAGCATTTAATTCATTTGAAATGGAAATAATTTTATTTTTTAAATCAACATTCTCTTTTATAACAAAATCTACTTTTGAAGACAAATTTTCATTTTTCTTCAAAAGATTTTCACAATCATTTTTAGATTTTAAAACTTTATTTTCCTTAAGTGCAAGTTCTAATTGAGATCTCAATGAATCCCTTTCATTATAGACCTCAACCTTCTCTTGCAAAACAATATCAAGTCTAGATTGTAAACACTTATTTTCTTTTTCAATTCCTAGACTTTTCTTTTTCAAAATCTTATATTTTTCTATAAGTTTTTCACAAACAATTGAAAGTTCTTCATTTATAGCATGGACATCAATATGATCATTTGAAGAACTAGAACAATCATCACTTTCATAGTGGGGTTCCGAATGTACCTCAAGGGAGTCATTCCCTTGGACCATGAAGCATTGAGAATCGGATTCTCCACTAAATTCCTCCGGTTGATTTGGCACTCGAAGCTTGGAGGTGGTGGTTGTTGTCAATTTGTTCCACACTGCAAAGGCGGAATCAAAGTTAGAAACACATAAGAGATAATCTTTAGGAAGAGTGCTTCTAATGGCCTCTAGGGCTTGAGCATTGGCCCCTATATGATTGCAATCACCAAGATAACATCTCTTGGTGGCCGCAAGGAAAACATGCAAACCTAGAGTCTTTAGGTACATGGACATCCTATACTTCCAAACATCAATGTTGGAAGGGTCAAAGCTAGGAGGGGTCATGAAGTCCATGGTAAACTATATATGAATGTGCAAACAAACAAATGCAAATGAGATTAGCAAGCAAATGGATCACTCCTAGGATGTTAAGCCTAAGTATCAGGAGCACTAGCTCTGATACCAATTGAAAAACACCTAGAGGGGGGGTGAATAGGTGTAAGTGCTAATCTAAGAAACTTAATGCAAACTAAGTGCGCTAAATGCGGAAGCTAATGCAAATTATGCACAAATTAATACAATACAACAAGTGTAGCCGAATTCCCCTTGCGAGGCTCTGGACTAACTCCCCTTGATTCCCCTTGAAATGGGTTGAGGTGCTATGTGAAGCTCTTGTTGGATGAGTATAAGTTAGGCACACACACACAAGCAATCCAAGCAATAAGAAATATGTGCACACACAATCAAGCCAAGCAATCAAGGATAAATTACAATATGAAAGATGCAAGGCAACACAAGCAATGTATATAATATGAATGCTATGAAAGTATGATGCTTGTATGAAATGATGCTTTGCACAAATGTAAAGAGAGAGAGTTAGAGAGACAATGGATCAAAACGCAAACACCAAGATTTGTTTCGAGGTTCGAGCACCTTGCTCTACATCCCCGCCTACACCACCGTGTAGGATTTCCACTATCTCAACTCCCACCGAGGGAACCTCTACCAAAGAGGATTTCTTACAACTCTAGGAGTACCAAACTCCTCTCTCAACAACAACCTCCTCACAACCGAGGGGTTAGGCCCGTAGCCAATACAACAACCAATCCACACACCTCTACCGAAGAGGCTCACAACCAAACTCCACCTCTACCTAAGAGGGAGCAAACCAATACCACTCCGATCACCTCTACCGAAGAGGGATACAACAAATAAAGGAGGGTTTACAACAAGTGGTTCAAAACCACAAACTCTCTTTTTCTTTCTTTTTCCACAAAACAAAGATCCTAATAGTTTAGGATAGAAGATAGCTCAAGTGTGGAATCAAGGTGTTTTTGGAAACCAGCAACAAAGAAAAACTACTTGGGAAATCACTTGTAAAAGATAGAAAATGAAAAACAAAACAATCTCCCAAAACCCTAGCTTTCTTTGATTTTCCAAAAACCCAAAACAAATAAGATGAAATCTTTTTGGCTTAAAAACTCTTTTAAAACTCTTTTAAACACTAGAGAAAGTCTGGAATTTTTAGCTCTAAAAATCTTGGCCAAAATCCCCAAAGAGATGGAGTTTATATAGGCTAAACAGAAAACTAGCCGTTAGAGCTGAGCTGGCAGCTCTGACAGGCGTCGGTCGACCGGCCCGTCGACCGCCAACGGTCAGAAAAGTGACCGTTGGGCACTAGCGGTCGACCGGCCCGGTCGACCGAAACATCCTGAGAGTTGAACTCTCAGCTCGGTCGACCGGTCCGGTCGACCGACTACAATGTGTAGCCAGCGTGCACGTCTGTGCACATCGGTCGACCGACCCGGTCGACCGGCCACTTGGTGCGGTCGACCGGTCCGGTCGACCGAACTGGCCTGGCAGGCACAGTGCAGATCTGCACAGATACGGGATTTGAAAATAGGTCTTTTCACTCAATAAAAATCCCATAAATTCACAGTAAATCTAAAAAAAATAGTTTTAATCACAATAAAAACTGTTTTTCTAAAAACATGTCTTTCTAAAACTTGTTTTATCATTTTACTTTGATAACCAAACTTGTGATAAAAATTTCAAGACATATATCAATCATATCAATTCATTTTTGTGTCTTGCCAATTTTATCATAAACAAAACTTGTATTTTTATCAAACTTTGATTTTTCCAAAACATGAATAGAAACGTCAAAATAAGTTTGTCTATAAGTTAAGCATGTATGTATAAATAGAAAACATCTACTATACATATAAATCATGAAAACTTGTTTTGATCAAACTATTCATGAAAACCAAATATCAAAACATAAAACGTGTGTGTTTGTGCACTTGAGCATATCAACTATACTAAGCTTTACAAATGGATCTAAAACTCATAATCTAAACTAGGATACCTAAGTTTTCCTTGAGGAACTCAATCTTCAAGTAGACTTGCTCCCAAACGCGATCCACCGAGTGCAAAGGGTATGATCTTTAAGCTTTGGCACCGGAATCATCATGAATAGCTTCTAATCATCTTGTTGAAGCTAATCATCAACTAATATCCTGTTAATGATCTGAAACTTAGAAACACAAGAATATTAGTAAACATAACTACATGAGTTGATCATCATCAAAACTAGAGTGGAAGGCCATTGGGCCAACAATTAGATGTGTTAGTACATATATAAGTAATTTTTCCTTAATTTCCTTAGGCTTTCTAATCCACCCATGTAGCGAACGTAAAGTCGATGACTCCCAAACTGGTTGGCTTTAGGGCACCAGGTGAGAAAACACCCCGCGGACTCAAATTCGAGTGAACTAGGCCCCAAAACTAAGGATTTTATTTTATTTATTCACCTTTAGGCATGAACACTTATGCTTCTTGAGGCACATGTATCTAGCTTAATTAGTGATCTTTTTTTTTTTATATGAGGCACAAAGGTCTTCGTCTTAGAATCCTAAATATGCATTAGGTATGCACATTTCATTAAGGTAAAAATCAAGACTAATTAATTATTCAATTTCTCCTCCTATACCTAAAAATTCAACAATTTATTTATTTTGACCAAGTTTTGAGAAATCCTAATCATGATTTTCCTAATTCTTAAGATTAACTTAGATTTCTTTCAAAAGATAAGTCAAAATATTGTCCTTTTTATAATTTTTTTATTAGCAAATTTTGGTTAGTTTCTACCTATGTTAGTATGTTAGTAAAGCCCACCCCCCACACTTATCTCATGCATTGTCCTCAATGTATGAATGAATGCATATATGCATGAAAAAGAACAAGGGAAGGCAGAAGTTACCTTAAGGTGGTGGTTCCAGTGGTGGTCTAATTAGGCCAAGCATTGCTACCCAATCAAGATAATATAGTATTTCATGGAGGAACCTACCAGAAATTTCCCTTGTATAACCCACTAAAATGTATGTATGATCATTTTTTAGCAATTTCACCCCATCAAATTTCCATAATTCATAATTATATTCAGAGTCAATTGTGTCAACCGCCTTGTCCCAAAATGGAGTGTGAAAAGATGGAATGATTGACTTGGACATGGGAAGTACGGGAACGAATACCGACTCAGGAAAGAAACTTAAATCAAGGGTTCAGGGGTCGGGCTAGGTTCAGGAAGTGGGTTCAAATCAATAAGCTGAAACTCAAGTCCACAATCAGTTTCCCACAATGGAATGTGACTCAATGTTGGTGATTCAAGTTCAGGAATGATAGGTGTGGGAATCAAAACTGACTCTAAAAGATTACCTAAGTTGGGTAACAAAACAGGAGTCAATAATGATTCGGGAATTTGAACTTGCTCACAGATTTGAGAATCTAGGTCACATATCTCATTGAGCTCAATATCATAAAAATTAGAACTTGCCAATTTATCCATGGGACTTTCAAAATTGCAAAATTGGTCAAGTTCAATATGATCATCAAAAATGGGTGATTCAATTTCATGATGAATTGGCACAGGATCCAATGTTGACTCGGGAAAAGTAAAATCAGGTGGAGACACCGGAGTCATTATTGAATCAGTAGATAAAATTGAATCACCGGGTGGAAGATCATGATCATATTCATGCTCAAGTTCTATTTCAGGAAAGGAAAAACTTGCCAAGTTATCAAAATTTGAAGTTTCGGCAAGTTCACATGATGGTACTGAATTAGAATCTTATTGTCCAAAGCAACTTAGTTCGTCGGCTCTAAGAGAGTGGTTAGCGATATCAGAAATGACCGAACGGTGAGAACGTAAAGATTGAACCATCATATCTATTTCATGATCACGGGCTAATCTAGCCTGAGTCATGGCTGCAAGCATCCTTTTATAGTTGATAGGTGCATCACGTTGTGATTGGACTTGAAAAGATGAAGTGTAATCGTAATGAAGTTGTGAGTCGGTGGACTCACGCATAATCATGTCTGCGATTGATGATAATTTTTGCTTGGACTCATGCATACTCATCATTTCCTGGATAGATGGTAGTCTATTCTGACTGGATGGATCTGAGTATGAATCTTGGGAATATTGTGGACAAGATGGAGACGGAGGACAAGTCGGTTAAAAATTGGACTCGGGGGAATCGAAACCCCATGAACTCTGTGAAGAGTTGAAAGTATGAAAATTATGATCATAAGATGGGGGGTATGGGTTATATTCATTCGGATAAGACCATTCCGCCACACTAGGTTGGTCAAAGTTGTGATATGCCGGGTTGGTAATATCCGAAAAATAGTTAGGTGTGTAATATGGATTAAATTGGAAAAATTATTATTATATGCCATATCACACCAACACAACAAAGAAAAAGAAAACAAACAAATAAACAAACAAAAAAAGAAAAAATTCTAACCTAAGTTAGGGTAGACCTATGACCTAGACGACTCCTAACTGGTTAGACTATCCACGGGAGGTAGGGTGCAGATTTTGACCACAAGTTAATCAGCCAGGTCAGGGCAAGAGTGTTGGGAGGTTTTCCGTCAAAGATGTTCCTTAATTAAATAACCACCAATCTTCGGGCTTTCGGCCCTCAATCCCCTTCCTAGACACTGATTTGGCAGGAGTTAACTTCCAGCACTGTTCCCCCTTAGGATAATCTCCTAATTGAGTCCGAGATGTCCCTAGGGCCAACGTCTACTAATTTTAAGTTAGGCTTGGGTTAGTGAGTGCTTGGGATATGATTTTTGGGCTAAGGAAGGGTGATGAAATCCCCACCTTATCTTGTTAATGGGTTATGCCCTTAGAATAAATTTGTGCAAGTGTACAAAATATGTAAATAAGATTCACTCAAAGCATCACCAAGAGATGAGTCCTATTCTACATGCAATGCGAACGTACCTTACTCCAGCACTCTTCAACAGTAAAAATAAAGGAATTGAAAAGACACGTGCCTAATATGCAAACGTCTAATCAATTTTTATCTTTAACAACAAGTATTTTATTATTGATTAAATAGCAGTAAGCAGGGTTATCACAGAACAAAGTTTAACAGAGCAGTAGACAGATATTGCAATTTGCAGCAACCTGCAAAAAGATGGATCAGTAGGGAACTACTCAGGCCGCGGTTTCGCGGCAATTGACGCGTTTCCGCGGCTCTGAAGTAGGCTCTTGTGCTCTGCCTTCGAGGGCAGAGGCACAGAGTTGCTATATGTCCACTTCTGCTGTCAGTTTCCCTGTTCTCCAAACCTGCAAACAGAAAGAATAAAAGAATTAGTTAAATTTTTTATTTTTAGAGAAAAACTTACCGTCCCTCCCCGGCAACGGCGCCAATTTGTTGATTGAATTTTTCCTGCACACAGAATAGAGAAGTTCAGATTTAAGAAAAGGTTGTGCAAGATGCTCAATTCGAATCCGCGGTAGCAGTGGCTATGCGGGTCGTGATCCTCAGGGAGGGATTAGCGATAGAAGCGTTTGTAAGTTATCTCTAAAAATTATTTTCTTTAAGTTAACAAAAAGAATAGTTAAAGTTAAGTTAGGAAGAAGGCGGTAGATTATGAAGATGGAGGATTAGAGGTGGTATTTATAATGAGATGAGAAAGAAAGAATTTGGAGATAGTGATTTAATCTACAAAAATAAAAGAAAAGAAAAGAAAAGAAATAAACACTAACCTTAGTTTGGTTGAAGAAAAACGTGAAATCCTAACACTTTCTACCTTGCTTTGGAGGCATTGAATGCATAAACCATAGGATCGATCTCAGTCCCCTGTTCGCATTATATCATCAAGCTTGGGCAAGTATGAAGTGATACGTACCTTGAGGAGGAGAACATAACCATGAAATATCGTTGGCACCCACGAAGATTCGTTATACTTCTGCTTTGGAAATCACTTGCATGCTCATCATAAACCAACAGAGATAAAAATAGAAAAAGAGAAGAAAACAAAAAGGAAAATAAAGCAATGACATAAAAAAGAAAGTTACCTTTATTACTTGATACAATGGAAGAGAAGAGAAGCATACATCAGTGTCACTCTCAACATAGCCCTCTCCCTCACTTACATAAAAATTAAAAAAGAAAAGAAAACCTAAACTACAAGAAAGAAGAAAGCCTAAAACCATAGATTTGGCCCTCTGGCTGTGGACGCTCTTCTCGGTTGCACTGCAGGGGTATTTATAGGAGCAGAAGGAGGTAGAGTCCCAGTCGAAGTCGTCCACGAAGGCGGTTCCCTAGATATGACTGGATTGCCGCGGAAACGCGGCTTGGGCCGCGTTTTCGCGGCCTTATGGTGGCGGCTGGCCACGCGCTTTGGCGCGTGGCTTCTCCTGGTCCGTCCATCTGGTCGTTTCCTTCTGGAAGCTGCATCCTGGCTCTTAATCTTTGGATTTGGATATAACTTGGGAATCAAGTTACCTAGATCCCAAATCTTTTATCCACGAATTTGTGATCTTAAATTCTCCTTCTTTGGCTTTTATCCTCATCTGCAAGTTTTTAGGGTTGAATAGAAGTCTATCCTTCCCTCTTCTTTAATATTTGCAACTTTGGCCCTTGTGTATTTGCAATTTTGACAATTAATATTTGCACTTTTGCACTTGGGCTTGAATATGGGCTTTTGGGCTTCTTTTAGGCTTTATTTATTATTAAAATAAGAACTCAAGGCCTGCACACAATAAATAATAAAATATTAGTAAATTGTGCATGATTATATGAATAAATAAGAAAATGTGATGGTAAATATAATGATAAAAATGCACTTTTCACTACCAATCACTTCTCATCACCCAACTGGAAGATCCATTGCCCTTCTCCGGCCTGTAATTGGTGATCAGGATCTGGCGCGGCATCCCCAAACATGAAGTCAGGCTTCCAATAAGTCTGACGGTCAACATCTTCAAGAGGAGCCGTAGTCAGAATACTCCTCGTGGTGTGCTGGTCACCACCGTGAATAAGCGTGTCTCGAATAAGAGAACTCTGCTCACTAAACAGAGAAGCTTGCCCTTGAAATTGCAAGCTGATATTGCCATCAACTCCGCTGGTCATCCCAAACAGATTGTTCGAAGGACCAGGAGTGTAGTGCACTGCAGAAGCAAAGAAGAATCATGATTAGTTCATCAGCCAAGCGAATACAAAGACACAAGTTTCACCAAGGCATAGCCTCGCCCTCTGAACGAAGCTAACAAGGTGACAGCTTTGCCAAAGCTTAGCTTCGCAGTTACAGTCAAGTCCGCATTTCGCAGAAAATGTCCAAGTGTTAGCTTCGCTAGAGAAGCTTAAGTAGAAGGCGACACAGCCCTGAGGACTGACTTCGTCAAAAGGGTATTATGGTCAAAGATTGTCATTAGTCCTTTGCGGCCATGATCGAGGGGACAGACCCATATCCTGTTGTTCAAACAGGATGAAGACAGTCCAAGGGATAGCTTCGCCTAGAAGCTTAAAGAAGAACTCTTCAGTTCTTGAATTCCCATTCAAGAAAATAAGGGAAATGCAGGTAAATGGATTCCCTAACAATACCAGATCATAATTTGATCATTTTTGGGTTCATCCAAAGACAGCCAGACATCGGCTTTAAAGGAGAAACGACAGTCTCTAATCAAAAAGGGAAAGATCCCTACCGGCGATTGGTCGTTCGATGACCAGAGGAGGAGAAGGGCCCTCCGCTGCAGAAGTTGCCACTTCTTTCTCCGCTCGTCTCTTGGGCGCCATTGAAGAGCTGCGGAAGCTTTCAAACCTTTAAATGGAGAGGAAAGAGGAAGAAGAAGAGTCAAAGGTCTCTAAAAATTTTAAGTAAAGAGATCTGCTCTTTCTCAGCCCGATCGAGCTTTTATAGGCCAATCAGCGCCTGAAACGATGCCTTGTAAACAGTACAGGCTATCGTTTCTAATTAATTTGAAACGCCGCCTAAAGCGCCTTCCCGAGAAGCGCTGATTCAGCCACTAAGGGCTATCTTCGCCATGAGTCAAAGTGCGGACTTCGCACAAGTTCATCAATAACTTCGCCAAAAAGATTGCCTTAGCCCACTAAAGGCACAGTTCGCCGATATGCCAGCATCATGCGAAGCTCATTCAAAAAGGACCCTGTCCTTAACTCTGCACAAAGTTTAGCCTCGCTATGGCCAAATTCTCAATGAAGGCAGGCAAAAATCAGATGAGCAGAAAAAGAACTTTCATTGATTTAAGAGGAAAGGTACATTGATATTACATCAAGGTTGTGTTTCGTACAACAGATTCGGTTGCTCAGCAAGATCATTTACGCAAAAGGCATACAAGTGATTTTATCTGCTTCCAAATCAGACCTACTGGACACGAAAGACCTTCCTCCTGCACAAGGCCGTAACCAGTTGTGCCACAAGGACAGGGCCATAATTTTTCACATAATGGCAGATTTTGCCACCAGGAAGCTGGATCACCTTTGATGAAAATTGGCAATGAACTTATCACCGCCAACACGATAGATCACCTATAATGGGAATTGGCAGTGATGTCAGTGATCTCACAAGTGTGACGTCCGCTTTCCTGAGGCGGATCATCTCCAACGAAGCGGCCACCAACCTCACCTCAGAACGAATCATTTCGGATAAGAGGCTGCCAACAGCCTCTGGGACACACATCAGCTGCCCCAAGTTATTCCTCCTGCTTAAAAGTAAAACTTCAACCGGGGAAGCATAGGGCAACTTTTCGGTCTCTTTCATCAAGTCACAAAGTTGGCGGACATAGCTCACTGCAATGCAAATCAGAACAGATTAGCAGTTAAACACGGGAGAAGCTGCAAAAATACTAAGTCAGATTCTTTGGGGCGAAGCAATCCGATTTTAGTTAAAGCAGAGGATAACTCTTGCTTGCACAGCAATGATGGGCTAGCTCAGCAAACGCCAAGTCCTAGCCTCGCCTATATGGTTAAGCTAGACTGATCTTATGGGACACAGTCTTAGCCTCACCTATATGGCAAGACTGGCTCAACCTTGAAGATACCAGGTCCCAAGTTCTGCCTATGTAGCGGACTTAACATACAATGATCTTTCTGTGATCAAGTCAGAATGATAGCTTCGTTGGGGAAGCTATGTCAAAATCCTTCTCTGCAGACCAGTCAATTGCAAGATGAAGAGTAAGGGAAACTAATCCCTGAAGCAGCTGTTAAAGCTGAATTAAGGGAGATGAATTCCCTAAAGTTGGTGAAGTCGTTGAATGATCAAGACTTACCGGTCCTTGGCCGGATAATGACCAGAGTGGGCATTCCCACTACTTCTGAGATCTGAGTATCTCTCTCAACCAAGAGAAGAGGAGAAGAGCAGATCACTTCTCTTCAGAGGACCTCAAGTGTCCTATTTATAGGCCCCATGGCCTGAGCGCTGCCGCCTCAAGCGTGGAAGCATGAGCACATTTAAGTCATTTACTGTGCCTTAAGAAAAGGAACGGTTTCCCTTGGAACCGTGCAAAGGAAGAAACGTCTCCCTCATAAAGGCACTCATGGCGCCTTGAAGAAAGGGAATATCCTCCCTTGGAAACGCGCGAGGAAAGAATATCTCCCTCGATCAGTGCGAGAGAAGAAGTAATCCTTCTCGTAACCGGCCCATGGCAGTTGGCCTTGGGAAAGCAACAGATGTTCCAGAGCGAACTTATTTCGGGAAGCCCAGACGCGAAGCTACCCAGACGCGAGTCTACATGATTCCTCAGCGAATCTACATCCCAAAGCAGGATTTAAAGCGAAGCTGAACTCAACCATTATGGCGGCGTTCATTCTCCACCGATCAAAGTAATTCAAAGTGTTTTGAAGCCTGAGTTATTACAGACTTCTGAAAACTTTGAAGGGGGTCTTGTTGACACTTAAAAAAGACAAGATTCTTATTGGTTCGAACAATGTCTAAACTTGTTGACATTTACAAAAGACAAGTGACAAACGACCTGAAGACCAGTTTTCACCCATCTCCGAGGGACAAGGAAGCAACTTGGACTCCACTGATCCAGCAAGCAAACAGTGAACCCGGATTGTTTCTGAATAGACCTCAGCAGGTCTAAGATGCTAGCACTTAGCATCACATGAGCCCAAAGGGATAGCCTCGCTTGAGAGGCTAATATCACTCGACTTCGCTTCAAAGCCATCCAAAGCCTCGCCAGGAAGCTAACTCGCAACTTCGCCACAGAGGACTTCCAGCTCCGCAAAAGGGTTTCTTTCGGACTTCGCCAGAAGCTGCCTCTAGCTCCGCTACGAGCTCAATGCGGGCAGCTCCGCCATTGGTCTGCTATGGTCAACCTTTGACCAATCAAATCTCCGGATGAGATCTGATCCAATCAGATCAAATCAAATCAGAGATCAAATTTGGCAGTTGATTGCCACAATCTCTTGACTCTCCTAAAACGAGTAAGAAGATCAGGGAAAATCCTCTAACGATATGGAAAGGATCAAGAAGATCAACCGACCTGCCAATTCTAGCTTCGCAGAATCTTTTCTTAGCCTCGCAGCAAGGCTACTTTCTGGATTCAAACAGATTCGATTCAATCTGTTTCTATATTTTCAAGGGACGGTTATACCCTTGCTCTCCCTATAAATAGCCCGCCAGGGGCACAAGGAGGGCAAGAAGAATCGATTGAGAGAGCAATCAATCGATCGAGAAAGCTTTTCGAAGAGGATCAGAGGGCTTCTTTCTTTCTCAAAAGACCACACACGCAAAGAGGACTCCACAAGCAGAGACTTCTTCAAGAGGGCTCCACAAGCAGAGGCTTCTTCACAACGCATCGTGCACTCTCGAATTCAGAGATCTTTTAGAGGATTGCTTTCTCTATCCAGGGTTTTGATACCCTAACATCGTCCTTCTTCTCAAGGAATCCCCGGAACCAGGCGAGAAGGAATTCCTAATTGAAGGCGATTTTGAGAAGCAGTAAGAGGGTTCTACCAACCTTCTATTCTCTGATTCTCAGAACCAGGCGAGAAGGGAATCTCATCGCTCGCATCGTCAAAGGGACAAAGTGGTCGCGCGCTGACCAGACTCCTATCGGCACACTTCTCCAGAATCTCTGAGGAGATCTACTTGTAATCTTTTAAGAATACTTGTAATTTAGCTCCTCAAACCCTTTTTTGTAAGTTTTCCCCTTTTGCAAATATGAATGGAAGACACCCCCACTCAGCCAAAAACGAGGGAATTGACCGAAACCACAGCATATAGAATTCTGAAGCCCCATCAACAAGCTATTATAAAAAATTTCTTGGACAAGGCCTTCTCTAAGTAAGTTAATTAAGTTTATTATAAATCATATAAAAAACCTGTTATATATATAAGAACAATTTAATTACTAACTTTGTTTTGAATATCTTACAGTTCTACTGCATATCAGGATACCGACAACGGAATCATTGTTACAAAGAATGACATTGAGGACCTGATGTTCAGTAGAGAGTTAGATGCGAATATAATTCATTTCTACATGCAGCATCTAGAGAAAGGAGAAGGATTAAAAAGTATATTCTTTCGGAGCGAAGCTTGGGTAAACATCTATTTTCTCCTTTACGGTTTAATGTAATATCAATTTCCTAATTAATGTGGTGAATTAAATCTTTGAACGCTAAATATTCTACTAATATTCTTTATCGTTGTTTAGGCATAACGAATGTACTGCGACTAAGGTCGCAGTTTATAATTAAATTAATTCACCCCAATATCAATTTAAAATGAAGGTTACGACTGTGGTCGCAGTTGCTGGCGGCAGTCTTAATCAACAACAAACACTGCGACCTTGGTCACTATGCGTGCTAATATAAAAGGAGCAGCTGCCTAATGTACTGCGACCTAAGTCGCAGTCCATGATAATATAAATCACCACGAATATAATTTTAGTAATGAAAAGTATGTGACCTAGATTGCAATTCCTGGCGGTCTTTATCAATAACAAACACTGCGACCTTGGTCGCTATGCGTGCTAATATAAAAGGAGCAGCTACCTAATGTACTGCGACCTAAGTCACAGTCCATGATAATATAAATTACCACGAATATAATTTTAGTAATGAAAAGTATGTGACCTAGATTGCAATTCCTGGCGGTCTTTATCAACAACAAACACTGCGACCTTCATCGCTATGCGTGCTAATATAAAAGGAGCAGCTACCTAATATACTACGACCTAAGTCGCAGTCCATGATAATATTAATCACCACGAATATAGTTTTAGTAATAAAAAGTATGCGACCTAGATTGCAATTCCTGGAGGTCTTTATCAACAACAAATACTGCGACCTTGGTCGCTATGCGTGCTAATATAAAAGGAGCAGTTACCTAATGTAATGCGACCTAAGTCGCAGTCCATGATAATATAAATCATCACGAATATAGTTTTAGTAATGAAAAGTATGCGACCTATATTGCAATTCCTGGCGGTCTTTATCAATAACAACACTGCGACCTTGATCGCTGCATTAATTAATATAGAAATGTGATAATTAAGAAACACTGCAACCATGATCGCAGTCTGTTGTCTTGACGTAATGACTTCTAATTTTCATAATTTTTTTATACTTTAAATTCATTTTGTATTTTATTTTTTTTTTTGTCCGCAGCACGGTGTTGTATCTAAAAGTAAAAATCTGGAAGATCATTTCATCAAGCAGCAGCTGTTGAAAAACTGGACAGATGATGTGTAGTACATGTTCTTCCCGATCAATCACAAACATAGTGCCAACGATTCCGGATTTCACTGGACCTTGTTGGTATTTGATTGCCATATAGAAGAGTGGATTTTTTACAACTCTTTGGTCCCAGCTGAAAAAACTAGTAGTATATTAAAACTTTATCAAAAAGATGCAAGAATAATGGTGAGTTGAAATTTAATATTTCGATTACTGGAAACTTGCATTTAATTTGATTAATACTGATTTTTTTCTATTGAAATTGCAGAAAGAAAGATTATTACAGATTTCGAGATTGATTTCAATAAATTAATGAGAAAAATAAATATAAAATACACAAGATGCCCCCAACAAGCAAACAGTTATATAAATTTTTGACATCTCCTTACCTTTCATATTTTCTAGCTTTTTTTAGTACAAAAATCTAATTTCATTTAATGATTACTCTGTGCAAATTTCAGTGTTGATTGCGCTTTATATGTATGCAAGTACATGAAAAGTATAGCATTTGGTAGTCCACCAGCTGTTGATAATGTGACGGCTGCTGATGTACAGAGACTAAGAAGTGAGCTTGCAGACATGATACTTGCAGATAGAGAGAAAAATTAGGATGAAGAAACAGAAATGATACGAAGGATGGTATTTGAAGACTGACAGTGGGCAATTTATTGATATACCACAATATTTTATTTATAAATG
Source organism: Agave tequilana (assembly GCA_038442645.1). Taxonomy (NCBI): domain Eukaryota; kingdom Viridiplantae; phylum Streptophyta; class Magnoliopsida; order Asparagales; family Asparagaceae; genus Agave; species Agave tequilana. The sequence goes on from JAVJIF010021533.1 coordinate 29,738, forward strand.
TAAAAATATTTGCAATTCATTGATTTTTTTTATTGATTTAATTTATAAACATTTTTATACATTTATTTATTATAAATTCCATTGATTATTTCTAATCTACATTTGTTACACCGTGCATTTTACTATTGCGTACTGATATTAGAAACAAACATGCCTTCAGCAGTTGTATTGCGACCAAGGTCGCATTAATGAACTGTTTTAGTTACAACGTTTCCTTATATTGCGATACTGTAATCGAGACAGCGATCATGGTCGCAGTTGTTGGCCCAAATCACTCTAGTTTTGATGATGATCAACTCATGTAGTTATAGTACTAATGATCTTGTGTTTAATTAGTAACAGATTTGTTATCAAGATCTTAGTAGGTGTGGAGCTTCAAACAAAGGATGTAAAGTCAAGTTTTGGAGCTAGCACCGGTTGATTCACGAGCCTATGCATCAAGACCACATCAAAAGTTGAGCTCGTTGGATCGTGTTTGGACCAAGTCTAGAAGATGAGAAGACTTCAAGGGAAGACTTCAAGATCAAGACTTGTGTCTAGGTATAAGATTTTTGTTTTAGTTAAAATGTAAAGGATAGAATAGTTAGTGGATTGCTCAAGTATATATCACACACACACACTCTTAATTTAGTTATTTTTTCATAAAAGAATTTTCAGTTTAGAAAAGACTTTCATTTTGGAAAAATACATTTTGGTTTTTGGTGTTTTCTTATATACATGTTTTAAACCAAAACCATATTTAGAGCTTAATGCCAAAAACATAGATATTTCATCTTAATTGTGTAGTGGATCATATCTATACACACTATGCTTTAATGAATTCAAAATATCTTATTTTTGTATCATGAAGAAGTTTGGAAAACAAGTTTTAGAAAAATACAAGTTTTCAATTGAGCCAATATTTTCATATTACAAAAATAGTCCAATCTTTTATAACATGCCTTGATTTTGTGCAAGCATGTTTGTTTATCAAAGTATATTGGTAAAACTATTTTTGTAGATTTTTAAGTATTTTATGGGATTTTATTTCAATCAAAAAGACCAAGTTTTAAATCCCAGTTTTTTAGTTTCAGGCTTCAGCAAGTCGACTAGTCGACCGACCAAGTCGACTAGGGCTGAAGTCGGCCGACCGGCTCGGTCGACCGACGTGTACGACGTGCACGCCTTGACCTGGCAGATGGCCGGTCTGCCGACCCAGTCGACCGGAACTGAGAGCGGTGCTCTCTGTTCTTTTGGGTCGACCGGGCGGTCGACCGAAGGCTCCAACAGTCGGATTCTTGACCGTTGGCGGTCGACCGGCGGTCGACCGATAGGTCTGATAGACCCCAACGGCTAGTTTTTGATAGCCTATAAATTTGGGGGTTGGGCATTGTTTTTCACCAAGATTTTAGGAGAGCTTTCAAGCCAGTTTTTCTGATCTTTTCAAAAGGTTTTCTCCACATATTTGAGAGCAAATATTTCCAATCAAAAGGAAAGTCGTATCAAGAGTGTAAAAGTGATTCTTTGAGTTTCCTCCACCATCTCTTTCCTTGTTTTTTCTCACACAAACACTTGAGCTATCCATTGATTATTCATTCTATAGGAGTGTTGTAGTGAGAGTGTTTATTGGTGATCAAAGTGTTTAGATCACCAAGAGATCTTTTCTTGTTTCTTGAGGAGGCGGACGAGTGCGTTCGCGGTTGTTTCGAGTTCGGGTGCGAACTCTTGGTTTGAGGTGCGGCCTCGGCGAGCTTGTGGGGATTGCGTGTGTACGGACTAGGGAGTCCAAGAGCTTGTAGGTGTTGCGGCACCAGGTGATCCATTGGGATCGATTATAGTGGAAATCCTTCGTGTGTCGAAGGCGGGGATGTAGAGCAAGTGTGCTCGAACCTCGAAACAAATCCCTTGTGTTTGCGATTGCTCACTCTCTCTCTCTTTGTCTCTTGTTTATATCTTGCATTCCTTTATTGTGTTTATCTTTATATGCATGATATACTTGTGTGCTCATATTGATATACTTGCTTCGGTTTGTTTGCTAACACTTGTATTCAACCAAGAGAGCCAACGCGACACCTCAACCCATTCAAGAGGAATCTAGAGGAGTTTGTCCAGAGCCCTTCACGGGTGTATGCGTCGGAAAAGAGGGGATCAAATTGTAAAATTCCGTTGATTGGATAGAAAATTACAACAGATCAGTCTTCCGATTACAAGGGAGGGAGGATGTTGAGTCTTGAATTCTCCCTTTGTTTAAGGCTGGGTTCTTCATGTGGCGATGGAGAGTGAATCTTGTTCTCCGTTGACCGGGTGAACGTCGAGATCTTCCGAGGCTTTTCTCTTCGGGTGGTTGACGGAGTAACACAGCTCTGTCTACCAAAACTCTCAAAGAGAAGGTAGGCAAAGAGCAACTTGAACACAACAAGTTCTTTGAAGGGTTTCTCTCTTTTCTCTCAGAGTTCTTTTCTCCCAAAAATCCTCCGACTGAAAATCCGACCCCTTCTCCATAGCAACGGAGCTATTTATAGGGGTTTTTAGGGGTGTACGTGCCTCCTAAAAACACTCCATAATGGGGGCTAACCTTCCCCGTTATGTGGGCCGTGATTGGCCCTAAAACCGGGACGGTTACAACTGAGACGCGGGTGTCAACCCACGCGCCTTGGAGCTGTTGAGACGCGGGTTTCGGCCCTCGCGCCTTGATGCTGAGACGCGGGTTTTGGCCCTCGCGCCTTGATGCTGAGACGCGGGTTTGGACCCTCGCGCCTTGGTGCTGAGACGCGGGTTTGGACCCTCGCGCCTTGGTGCTAAGACGCGGCTTTGGACCCTCGCGCCTAGGTGCTGAGACGCGGGTTTCGACCCTCGCGCCTTGGAGCAGCTGAGACGCGGGTAAGATTAACCTTGCATTTTGGATTCTACTTTTCAATGGCTTGATTTTTAGACAGCCTACAGAACCCCCTCTAAAGTTTTCGACATTCCGCAGTTAAGTGGGACGGATTTCGAAATACTTTGGACTCTAGCTGAGCTCACCCTTGTGACTGGACTATCAATGCTTCGGGTTTGATCTTATCTGGAATATGGTCTTCGTGAGTGTACTGTAGAACTCTTTGAAGCCACCGAAGTTGATCGTGTTGAGTGTCTAGATCCACAGTCTAGACCTCCCCGATTGCTTTAAGTCTGTCGTGGGTGCACTTTAAAGCCAGGAGTGGACGGTCATCTGCTTGTGCCAGTGTACTGTTGAACTGATTTGCAGAAGTAAGGACTGAACGCCAGCTTTATTTGAAACGCAGGGATAGTACTGCTTTAAAGACGCGACTGATATTCCGCAAGGCAGACGCGATGTTAGGCCGGATTGGAAGGACGCAAACTTTTGGAGAGATGCATCTTTTTTGAGTAAAGACGCGACTTTCTGGACGCAACCATGGCCGTGCTGAAGGGAAACGTCCATTGAAGAGGCGCGGCTGTTGGGTGCGAATCCGTGCCATGCCACGTGTCCAGTGGAGCCGAAGGGACATCTTCTTTTTGGCGTGCGAACTTTGCGCTACATTAAATGCGCCGTCCACGCGTTGAAAGACGATTCGATGTCGAGTCAATCGAGCCCATCGCCGTGATCTTTGCGAATCACCGTGCCTATAAATGGCAATAGTCGTCGAGAGAGTCATCATTAATTTCTCTTTCGTCTTCGCTTGCATCTGTTACTTAGTTTTTCTGTTGAAGTATACTAAGCTTCAGATCTTCTAATTTCGTTGCTTCTTGCAGGTAAGCTTGATCATCCTTTTTCATGTTCGCTGGGCCCGTGGGAGAATATATCGGCCGGCGAACTTGTTCGATGTTCGTCCACAAGAGAAGAAATCATGGTCCCCATCGTCCACAAGGGAAGAAATCATGGTCCCCGTCGTCCACAAGGGAAGAAATCATGGTCCCTGACGGGAACTTAACCCTCGCCAAGATCTCTTTGAATTCGACGCACCAGTCATGCTTGCTGGCATGGCATGGTCAGAGTAAGGATGGCGGCGGGGTAGCGGTGGATATAGTGGTGGGCAGCATCCCCTGTGAGGTCTTAAAATCTCCTCTCTTACCCCAGAAGTGACATCGAGGAAACTCCATGCTCATTAGACGATCTTCTGGCGGAAGAGATGTTCATCAACGAGGGGGTCGTATCCGCCACTTCGGATGGTCAGGTGGAATCGGAGGATTCTGCTGCCATCAGACCTCAAGAACACCATTGCTCTCCATCAACGAGGGCTCTTCCGATGTTTACGTCATGCATCATGGTGCAACCAGCTTCTGATCATTGCCACAATGTCTGATCCTACTTTGGCGCCCTTCCAAACATCTTGTACTTGGAGTCAAACGCAGCTTTAAGGAGTGAGTGCAGCCTCTGAGAGAGAGACTTCTTTGTACACCTTTATCTGTAACACTCAATCTTATTGAATAAGAGAGCGTTTTGTATCACTTTCATATGCCTGGATATATAAAAGTGACACTTTTCTTTTTGTCTCTTCTATTGTCTTGAACTCTTTTGTCTCTTTTTAGTCAGACGCATAGAAGCAAAGAATCTTTGGCTTGTCAGAATCATGATGAAAATTTTAACAAGTCAAATTTTGTGGAGAAAAGATCCTATCTGAAGAACCCCACAATGCTGTCAGAGGTGTGATATTAACCTGACAGAGATAAGGTAATTTTTGGTGGACCTGCTACTTTATAAAAGAAAGTGACAGGTTGAATTGGTACCCCCAGTGAAGATGAACTGTTATCAGAGGTCTAGGATTAACTTGATTAAGATCAGCTGGGGGTTAATGAAAACACTGTTAATGGTGTAATGTTAACCTAACAATATTTTTAAGTGGACTTGTTATTCTGTTGATGAGAATAACGAGTGAGACTAGATTCGCGGGGGATCTAGGAAAGTCTTTACCGTTGGAGGTGTGATGTTAACTCAATGGGTTGAAAGTTGTCTTGTCAGAAGTGTGATGTTAACTTGACAAGAATGTGAGTCAGAGGTGTGATATTAACTTGACTCAGAAGCATTTCAGCTTTCATTTTGGAAAACTGAAAGTGTCATTGTCATAGGTGTAGTGTTTAACTTGACAATGAGGGTAATGCTAGAGGTGTAATTTTGAACTTGGCATTAGTCATCTCGACTTTGACAAGGAAGTCCGAGGGAAAGTCATGGTCGTAAGTATATTGTTGAACTTGGCGATGACCTGGATGCTAGAGGTGTGGTGTTAAACTTAGCATCGTTCATTTCAGCTTCGATATGGAAGTCTGAAGAAAGGTGACTGTCAGAGGTGTGATGTTAACTTGACAGAAACTCGATGTACTGTTTAGAAGTATAATGTTAACTTAACAGTAATTTGTCAGAGGTGTGGTATTAACTTGACAGAAATTGATTTGCGATATGAGTAATTTGAGGACCTGTCATTCTATTGATGAGAATTGACAAGTGGAGTTTAAAAATGTCAGAGGTATAGTGTTAACTTAACAAATTTGGATTTGCGATATGAGCAATTTTGAAGACTTGCCATCCTATTGATGAGAATTGGCAAATGAAATTTGAAGTGCCAGAGGTATAGTGTTAACTTGGCAACGACTGTATTTTGTAGACCTACCATTCTGTGGGTGAGAATTGGTAAGGGATTTTGGAGGGAAAAGTAGAGTTGAGTCCACTTAGGATTTTTAGCAAACCCTCAGCTATCAACGGGTTTGAGGTGCCTTTACCAACCACCGTTTGAGTTGGGCTAGCCATGCTATTCCCCTCAGCATGATTAGTTGTCGAAGACTTATGTTGGGCTTGGAAGCCAACATTTTCCTCTATCCTTAGCCGTCGGAGGCGTCGGATCAAATGGGAACACATGTCCCTTAGGATTTTTAGCAAATCCTCAGCTGTCAACGGGTTTGATATGTCTTTACCAACTACCGTTTGAGTTGGGCTAGCCATGCTTTTCCCCTCAGCATGATGAGTTGTCGAAGATTTATGTTGGGCTTAGAAGCCAACATTTTCCTCTATCCTTAGCCGTTGGAGGCGTCGGATATTAATAAAGAAGCTCTTCTTGTTCTGATCAGAGGTGTAATTTTGAACTTGATCGGAGGAGGAGTACTATTAAGGATAGTACTTCTTCAAGAATCTGCCATTGATTGGCATCATGAGTGTATCGCCATTTGAAGTTATGAGGCGATACGATCCATTTGAGTAGACTAACTCTACTACGAATGGTCCTTCCCATTTGGGCTGGAATTTTCCTTTTGTCTTGTGCATCATCACCATGGGTCTTCTGACGGCTAAGACTAGGTCGCCTTTCTTGAAAGTTCGCACTTTAACTTTCTTGTTGAAGGCTCTGGTAATTCGAGCTTGGTAAAGCTCGATTTGTTGCTGGGCCCGCAGACGTTTGTCATCTAAGGCTTCCAATTCTTGGAGTCGCTGTCGGTGCTTCTCCTCTGTTGTCATCTCTGCTGTCAGGGCAACGCGTAGAGATGGAATTTGGATTTCGAGTGGAAGGACGGCTTCACACCCATATAACAAAGAAAATGGCGTAGCTTTAGTCGGGGTTCGCACAGTTGTGCGACAGGCCCATAAGCATTCACCTAGCTTGTCGTCCCAGTCACGTTGACTTTTCGAGACGAATTTCTTGAGGAGTTTGCCAATGGTCTTGTTGAAAACTTCTGCGAGACCATTAGCGGCGGGGTAGTATGCCGTTGAGGACACACTCTGGATTCTGAACTTGGCGCAGAATCTCTGGAAAGCCTGGCTGATGAACTGGGGTCCGTTGTCGTGGACAATTCGTCGGGGTACCCCAAAACGGTAAATGACGTGATGTTTCACGAACTTGATCACATCAGATGACTTCACCTCCTTCAAAGGAACAGCCTCAGCCCATTTGGAGAAGTAATCGGTTATTGCCAAAATAAACCGATGCCCTTTTGATGATGGAGGGCTGATAAGGCCAACCACATCCATCCCCCACATTTCAAATGGCCAAGTAGAAGCCGTGGAGTGAAGGTAGCCTAGTGCTTGATGGATGAAATTGCCATGTACTTGGCAGGCGTGACATCTTTTGGCATAGGTGATGGCATCAGCGATCATCTTGGGCCAATAATATCCCAACCTTTGGAGTCAAAATGCAAGTTTTGGGCCAGGTTGATGGGCTCCACACATACCGTCATGGGCTTCTTTCAATACCTCCTGTGCCTCCTTTTGTGAAAGGCAGCGAAGCAAGATCCCGTTATGCGATCGACGATACAGTGTTCGTGATCGCATTATAGTAGAATTTAGGGGCTTTCCTTCAAATGGCAGCCGCTTCCTTGGTGTCCTCAGGCAGGATGCCATACAGGACATAATCAATGTAGGGGAATCGCCAGTCTCTAGGCTCTGGGCCGGTTGACAATTCCAGTACTTCTTTGCTTTGAGAATCTCCTGTTGGTTCCTGGTAATCCTCAAGAGCAATTCTCGGACAATACAGATCGTGGCTGTAAACGAATATCTTCTCCATTGCTCCAGCTGGAAGAGCCAAGGAGGCAGCGAGGGATGCGAGTGCATCTGCATGCGCATTTTGCCTGCGCGGTACATGGTCGATGTAGAAGTTTGTGAACCTCTCGGCCATGTGGATAGTTGCGTTGTAGTAGGGTACTAGGTCCTCATGTCTGACTTCGTACTCCCCGCGAACTTGGCTGACGATGAGTTTAGAGTCGCCGTATGCCTCGAGATTTTTAACGCTAATCTCATCGGCGAATTGCATCCCAATCAAAAGAGCGTTGTACTCTGCCACATTGTTGGAGCAAGGCTCAGTTAGCGTGATGGCTCGGGGAATCACATAGTTCTGTGGCGAGACGAGTACTACTCCTACCCCCGCTACGATGTGTCCTTTTGGGCTTGTTCTGGATGCACCGTCAAAGAAGAGTTGCCACACTTGACTTTCAAACGATGTCTGAGTCAAACAGACTTCGGACACTTCATCTGGGAGATCCTCGTAGACTTTGGCTGCCCTCGGATCTGGGTGCTCAGCTAGGAAATCCGCCACCGCTTGTCCCTTAATAGCCTTTTGCGGCAAAAAGTGCATCTCATACTGGGATAGCAATATGGCCCATTTTGCCAGCCGGCCGTTTAATGATGAAGGCTTAGTCATAAGTAACCTCAGGGGGTTGACTTTTGATATGACGTTTATAGTTTGGCCTACCAGATGTGTCGCATTTTCTGAATGGCGAACACTAATGCCAAACATTCTTTCTCGATCGGATTATACCGATGTTCGGCTCCGATCATTGTTCTACTCAGATAGTAGATCGCTTGCTCTCGTCCTTGATCGTCATTCTGAGCTAGTAGAGCTCCCAAAGAATGATCTATTGCTCGAACGTATACCAGGAAAGGTTTTTCGGATATCGGGGCTGCAAGGACTGGTGGTTGTGTGAGGTATTGCTTGATTTCCTCGAATGCTTGTTGGCAAGCGTCATCCCAAATGAACGAAACACCCTTCTTCATTAGCTTAGCGAAGGGTTGGCATTTTCTGGAGAGGTTTGAGATGAACCTGCGGATGTACGCCAATCGTCCTTGCAATCCCCTGAGTTCCTTGAGATTTCCCGGAGGTTGCATCTCCTGGATAGCGCGAACCTTTTCCGGGTCTAAATGGATTCCGGTGGAGGTTATAACAAACCCTAGGAACTTGCCGCTGGCCTCCCCCAAGAAGGATTTGGTAGGGTTCATCTTCAACTGATGGACCCGCATGATGTCGAAGACAACTTTTAGATCAGCTATGTGATCACCTTTAGCGCGACTTTTCACCACAATGTCATCAACATAGCATTCCACTGTTTTGCGCATTTGCTGCTGGAAAATGGCGTTCATAGCCCTTTGATATGTTGCCCCCGCATTCTTCAGTCCGAAGGGCATGACAGTATACCAGTATACCCCCAGTGGTGTCCTGAAAGAGGTGTGCTTTTCGTCGTCAGGATACATTTTGATTTGATTGTATCCTGAGAACCCGTCCATGAAGGACATTCGTTCGAATCCACAAGTATTGTCAATCATAACATCTGTGATTGGCAGTGGGAATTCGTCTTTGGGGCAAGCCTCATTTAGATCACGAAAGTCGATGCAGATCCGGATCTTTTCGTTTTTCTTAGCAACAGGGACGATGTTGGCTACCCAGTCGGGATGTTGTTCTTCCCTGATGAAGCCAGAATCTATAAGCTTTCTGACTTCTGATTGAATCGCCTCCATTATCTCTGGACGGAACCGTCGCTGCTGTTGTTTGACAGGCTTTACGTCTGGATTGATGTTGAGGCGGTGCATAGCCACTTGAGGATCAAGTCCAGGCATGTCTTCATAATTCCAAGCGAAGACATCTTTATACTCTTGAGCAAGAGATATTAGGTCCTTTTTCTCCGACGGTGACAGGCCGTCGCTTATGAAGATGGGCTTAGGATTAGCCTCATCCCCCAGATTGATCTGAACAATCTTGTCTTCTGTGGGTGGCTCGCACTGCTCAAAGCGGGTATCCCAAAGAGTATTTAAATGTTTGATCCAAGGATCTGTATCAGATTGGATCATTTCTTCATCTCCGTCTTCCAGGTGGCTTGTTGAAACCATGTTCACTGAAAGTTCTTTGAAGATGTTGCCGACACTGACATCTGACTCCCATGATGACGTGCCGGAAGAGTAATCGTGGCTTGACGATTCTCGAGAATCAGAAGCTGATGGAGCCGGAGTTGATACATAGCCTAACCCCCTGCGCGTCCGATGATAATAATCGGGTGCTTTTCCTTTCGGCACAAAGGATCGAAGTAGTGTTCTCCTTCCTCTGCCGAAGTTTAACCCGAGCCTGCTGGTTAGATCATATCCCATGTTTTTCATCATTCTGAGTGCCTTTGGCTCATAATGACCGAACTGAGGGGGTTCTTGCTCGCTTTCTGATTCTTCATGGTCCATTGGCTCGGAGTCAATTCGTCCAAAAAGAATTAGTCTTTGGCCCTTCCTTCTCGCGGGAACCATGAATATTGATTGTTGCGCATCGCCGACATTTCGACATGTTTCAAAGGACGATTTCACTGGTACATGCAACGATGTCAAAGCACCCATTGCCGACTAGAGATCGTCATCCACGTCGGTGCTAGTGTCTGACGGCACTGAATCAGAAGCAAACACAGAAAAATACGCTAAATCCAATTCTTCATTAAGGTACCAACCGCCTACATCATCGGCGGAGGTATTATCGACATCGGGCTTATTAATGCCCGTTACAGGTGGATCTAACTCCCACACACACTCATCTTCCTCCAGCTCGGTGTCGGCTTCATTGCCAGAGTCTGGTTCCTCCGTTGCGGGACTTCATCTGTTTTCACAGATTCCTGATATAGGAGGGAATTGTGAAATAATTCTCCACTCCCTTGAATGGATGCCTCTCGGCAATCAACGTTCGCACCTTTCCACTCCCGTCAATGTATTTCATGACTTGGTGGAGAGTAGAGGGAACGATAGAATTGCGATAAATCCAGGGTCTTCCCAGCAGTAGATTGTAGGAGGTGTCAGCATCTATGACGTAGCATGTCACTTCTGACCTTAGATCTCCAATCTGGCATTTGAGCTTGACCTTCCCCATTGGACGGGTACTATTGGCATTGAACCCGTAAATGGTCGTTTGGGTAGGGCTCAAACGGTGAGTAGGAATCCCGAGATGTTGCATGACTCTGTGAGGCATGATGCTCAACGCAGACCCGGGATCTACCTGGATGCGATTCACCTCAGATGATCCAATATACCCTGTGAAGTAAAGGGGTCGATCATGCTTCCCTTTGACTTGCATGTCTTCTGCCGTGAAGGTAATGCAGGGAATATTTTGGGAGGCGTGGAGGCAATCCTCTACATCTTCCTCCTTCGGTAGCTGGGTCATGAAGACCTCAGCAATAGCCAGAGCTTCTTGTAGAGCTTCTCTGGTCGACTTTGATAGTCTAAGAAGCTCATAAAGAGTAATCCGCGCTGGGATATTGGCTAACTGAGCCAGGACATCAAAGCGGTAGGTGCTGTGGATCCTTCCGCTACGTCCTTCGAAAGAACTCGAGAAAACCGAAGTTCTTTTTGTTTCTCCCCGGGTTGCTTCGTGGAGGTTTTGGCTGGTTCTACAGTGGGTCTCGGAGGAGTCACTGCCACTTCGCCATACTTTTTCAAATACGGCTGCCCCGAACGGGTTTCTGCCACCAGCTGACTAGGTCCTGCAGCCAGAACTATTGTCTCCTCTTCTGAGTCGGTTAGCGAGGGAATATCAGTTTCCGCTTCTCGAGAAGAGGCACACACCACGTTGCAGGATGAAGCCTTTGCTTTGCCTTTGGACTTCCTGCTGGTTACAGTAGTCCATTGTTGGCCATCAATAAGGTCGGGATGGACCCACATGACTTCTCCCCGAGGTGTGGGAACAGGTGCCAAGCCCTTTTCTTGCTGCTGGTGCGGGTCTGTGTTGACCATTCTCAGCTCTCCTCTTGGGATAGGGACTACTCCAGAGGGTGTTGGAGGTTGCCTTCCAAACTGGAGGACTGACGTCATATTAGCCGTCACCTTCTTCTGCTCTGGTCGGAGTTTCAATACCTCCGCGTCAATCAGGGCCTGAAGGATGTCCTTGAAGGCATAACAGCTCTTGGTAGGGTGTCCCAACATCCTGTGGTACATGCAGTAGCTGGGAGTCTTACCGACTTCCTCGGGGCGCCTAGCTTCAGGAAGCTTCAGCCAATTGCTCTTGTTGAGTAATTTGAAGAGCGAATCGACATGTTCATCCTTGAAGGAATACTGCTTGTTGGCCCGTGGTTGGCTTGAAGAGCCACTTCCCTTGACCGGTTGAGGTTTGACAGGAGACTTGGTCTCTGCTGCCAAGTTATCCTTCCTTCTTGTTTGGACGGATGTGTCTGGCGCGCGCCTTGTCGACCTCTCAGGCCTGGGCTTACCTTCTTTCGCTCTGACGCGGGCGACAATCTCCTCCGCCTGTTCACCCTGCTGGATCAGTTGCTTCCAGGTGCGGCTTTCAGCAACTCCTATTTGAGCAAAGAGTGAGGTTTGGAGGTTGTGGCGGCATGTTTCCACCAGGGTGGCCTGGGTCATACCACTTGGGCATCGGAGTGCCACGTTCCGAAATCTTTCTACGAAAGACTTAACGGACTCTCCCTTTCGCTGCTTGGTGGTTAAAAGGGTAGGCATGTTGACTCCGAGTCATCTTCAAAGAAGCGAGTTAAGAAGAGCTTCTCCAAGTCGCCCCAATTCTTGATGGAACCTTCTGGAAGCTTCATGAACCATTCAAAGGCCAGCCCTTTTAGGGTGCCGATGAATAAACGCGCCAGGATGGCGTCGTTATCTACCACATTCCCAGTTTGAGACTTGAAATAGTAGATGTGTTGGTTCGGTGAACCCTTCCCATCAAATGCTTGGAGGGTTGGAGCCTTGAACTTGGGCGGATATGGAACCAGGTCCCACTCGGCTGGATATGGGCGGACCACCCCTGCTTCTTGGAGACCTTTCCGATTGGTAAGGGCTTCAAGGCGCTGCTCCAACTGATTCATTCTTTTAGAATGAACCTTTTCCTGGTCTTGATCGTCCTTTTCCTGTGATGAGGATTTAGACGCACCAGAAGTAGACTGCGCATTCTTCTCAGAGTGCTTGGAAGACGAGCTTTCTCCCTCTTTTCGTTTGCCCTTAGACTTTCTAGGGGAGATTTCCTCTTGTCTTCGAGCAATTGTGCGAGCATCTGTTTGAGAGAGTCGATAGATTCCCGCTGAGCAAGAATCATATCGAGTTGTTCCCTCTGGACCTGGGCTTGCTGATCCAGGCGCCGGGCTGTCTCCTCAGGAGTGCCCGTCATGTAGGTGAAAGCCTCTTTCTCTGTAGAAGAGTTTGAGGCCTGCGATTCTGCTACAACAGAATGAGAGTCATTCATTTTAACGCCCTGAGCTAGGGCATTATAGTCAATCGGGGGAATGGCCCCGGTCCGGGTGCGAGTGTGTCGGTACACTCCTTCCGGTTCAGAGTCAGACTCGTCAGAGCTGACTACAGGCTGTTTTCCCTTGCTCCTGCTCGTCATATTTGCAGTGAGCTCTGGATACTCAGCGTCAGAGAACACCCTCCGCCTATGAGAGCGTCTTCTTTTGGCTGATGGGGGAATCAGGGTCAGCTGTCTAACTAAAGACTGTTGGTTCACGCCTGAACCGCAACGGCACTCAGAGAGCATGGAGATGAGCCATTGGCAGCAACATGATGAAGGGGTTTGACTAGCACTTCTTTTCTTTGTCAAGTAATCTCTTAGATCCATGGAAAGAGGATCGAAGAGATTAGTCTCGCAACTTCGAGGGCACGAGGCATCTTTGTGCTATACAGCCTGGACGCGGAATTCAGAGGCGTCGTTCTCGCGCCGCAGCTGTACGACGCGTGTCTGGCGTCTTTGTTGAGATGAGACGCGACTGTCGCGTTGCTGCTTGGGGCGTGATTAGTCTACAAATTCTGCAATATTATATCGCATTTCTCACAGATTTTATGAATAAATAGTCGTCTAAATCGTGTTTTGGTCTTAATTGCAGGTAAATCCAAAGTCCAAGGGCAAAGATGGAATAAGAGGCTAATTCAACTCAATTTATGCTAATTAATCCCGCAATTACTTGGAGGCCAAGCAAAGGATTTTCTAGGACATGCATTGTACCTAGACCTCTGCGCTTGTCAGACGAATATTCGGGCGAAAGTACCAGAAATAGGATATACCTGGAAGCAGCTAGAAGCCAGACGAACGCGTGGACGAAATCCAGAGACACGATTCCCTAGGATTGCCGCATTCCCACGGTAATCCTTGGGAAAACACGGCAATCCTAGGGAGCCACGCGTAGATTTTCGACGCGTGGCCCCGTCTCGTCTTCTGGATCCTTCTGAGCCCTATAAATAGCCCTGCAGAGAGCCAAACCGAGAGCAGTCTTCGTTTTTAGGAGCAGATTTCATTTTTTTAGGAGTAGATCTAGATTTTAGTGTAGGTGAGTGTTCTTCATTTCTTGTATTTTCATTTCTTTTTCTTAGAACATTGTAGTAGGGCTGAGTGATTTCTAGAGAGAGATAAGTGAGGGATTGATGTAATAGAGAGTGACACTCTATGTAAAGGTACCTCCTTTCTCTTCCATTGTAATCTCCTTCACCTTCTACATGATTTCTAGCTAGTTTTTCTTTTCATGGCAATCTAACTACTAACCACTAACCATCTAACCACTTACTTGATAATCCACATGAATCGGGTTGCCTCTACAAGGCCTTGTTCTTGCAAGAGCCATTAATGGCCAAAGATGATGGGTTCTAACAATCTAACTTGCTAACTTGCTAACCAAGCTAACTCTCTTTTATTTTCATGTTCTTTTATTTCATGCTAGTAGTGTAATGAGTGATGCTTGTGATAGCTTGTTCTTGTTGCAATATTTTGAATGTAAAGAACCATCCATGAGCCATGCTTTGTATTATTTCTTGTATCCAAGGATTGTGATGGCCGAGGATCCAAATGTGAGGCAACTATCTCGAAGAGGTTAGTATGGTTAGTGGAGTACTTAGTAGTTAGTATCCATGAGTTTTCTTTTACCTTTGTTTTAGAAATCGTTTTCCAAATTCTTTTCTCATTTTTCTATCGGTGTTTTCACCGCCTTCTTAGTTTACCTTGTTCCATCTTCTTCACTTCTCTTTTGGTTTTTACATCGCCGTTTTCATCGCTCTCCTTACCTACCACATTCTGGATTTTCTTTTCTTTTCTTTTTCATTCTCTTTTTCATTCTTTCAACAAAGAAGAATTGTTAACATCTGACGTGACTAGAGACTGTTAATGCTTCTATCGCCTCCCTTCCCTGTGGATAAGACCCGTTGAGCCAATGCTATAACGGAAGTATCGAGGGTAAATTAAGCACATTTGAGTTTTTCATTGATTTCATATAATACCCATTTTGAGTGCTAGTTTTTACCCCGATCAATTTTTGGCGCCGTTGCCGGGGAAGGGAAAGGTTTCGTTTTCACGTTTTTGTTACATTGTCTTCTCTGTTTTGGTGTGCAGGGCAATATTTACAGGTGCTTAACATTGCAGTACATAAATTAGCTTTGCATCTCCCTGCTCCAGAAAGCAGGGCCCCAGATTTTGAACAAAAGCCGCGGATCCGCGACATTTGCCGCAAAACCGCGGCACTTTTGTGAAAATTGTATATGTTGTTGTTCTGGGATGTGTGAATTGTAATAGCTAGTTGATTTGTGCTGCTATTTTTTTTCTGCTTTGATTGCCTACACACCATAAAAATAAAAGAACTAAAATACGGTATTTGGACGCCTTTAAAACGGTTTAGACATTTGCATTTAGGCACGTGTCAATTCAATTCCAAATTACTGTATTTTGTTCTGTTGTTGTGATCTGGATGGAGATGTACATATGGCATTGCATATAGCATAGGACAAACACGTGGGTGATTTATCGCTTTGTGTTATATTCTTGTCTATATTGCACACTTGCACAAATTGAAATTAAAGGCAAAACCCAAACAAGATAAGGTGGGATTTCATAATCCTTCCTTAGCCCAAAAATCATCTCCCCACTCACACAACCCAAGCCCTAATAAAATTTGAATAGACGTTGGCCCCTAGGGACATCCACATCTAGGTCTAGGTCAACCCTCCTATTGGCTTGGTTTTGATTTTCTTTCCTTTTTGTTTGTTATTTGATTCTTTCTTTTTAGTGATTTTTTGTGTGAAATGGCATTCAACAATAACAATTCTTTCAATCCGAACATGAATCCATATTTCACACCAACTCCATTTTATTCGGATAATTCCAACCCGGCGTTTTTACAATATGCACCAACCAAATACACCAGGTTGGCCTTATCCGAATCAATACAACCCATACCCACATTCTTATGACTATAATTTTTAAAATAATTTCAACTCGTCACAGAGTCATTGGGGATTCAAGTCCCCCGAGTTAAATTTTCAACCTCCTTGTCCACCTTGTCCATCATATTCACCTTATCCACAATATTCATTCCCCGATTTAGCTTCTTATACTCCTTTTTCTGAACCACCAATTGAAGAAAAATTTGAGTTACTAAAGAGTTTAGAAGCCAATCTACAGAGGGCCGAGCAACAACTTCAAAAGACATTGGCCTCTCCAATTCCACCTTCTCAAGAGTCTTACTCAGTTCCACCTCCTTATAATGAACAACCATCTGCCTGGGGAACTAGTGAAGAATTCTTGCGTGAGTCCGAACAACACTCACAAAATCTGATGGACTCACAATTTCACCACCAATTCCAAAACAACACTGCATCTCTTCAACAAAATGATGAACCAATGACTTATAAAAAGATGCTTGAATTCATGACTCAGGCTCAAAATGCTCGTAACCATGACATAGATATGATGATCCAAACTCTTCATTCTCATCCTATTTCTAATGTCACTACCCATTCTGTCCGAGCCAAAGAGTCATGTTGTTTTGGAAATTAAGATTCAATTTCAGCACACCCACCTGAACTTGTCCAAACTTCAGATCCCATTGACATTTTGGCAAGTTATCCTTTTCCTGAAATTGAACTTGAGCATGAATATGATCCTGAACTTCCACTTAATGATTCAATTCTACTTCCTGATTCAATTATGACTCCAGTGTCTTCACCTGATTTCAATCCTTTTCCTGAGTCAGTATTGAATCCAGTACCCATCCATTGTGAAATTGAATCACCAATCATTCATGATGATCATATTAAACTTGACCAATTCCATACTTTTGAAAGTCCCATTGATAAATTGGCAAGTTCTCATTTTTATGGAATTGAGCTCAATGTGGAATGTGACTTTGATCCTCCAATTTGTGATCTTGTTCAAATTCCCAATCACTATTGACTCCTGTTTTGTTACCCAATTTGAGTAACATTTTAGAGTCAGTTTTGATTCCCATACCTGTCATTCCTGAACTTGAATCACCACTCTTAGAAAGTCACATTCCATCATGGGGAAATGAATTTGGACCTGAGCTTGATCTTCTTGATTTGGACACACTTCCTGAACCAATTTCGACTCCCGAACCTTTACTTGACTTAAGTATTTTTCCTGAGTCGGTATTAGTTCCTGTGCCTCCTGAGTCCAAATCAATCATTCCATCTTTTCATACTCCATTCTGGGACAAGGATCTTGATAAATTTGACTCCGAGATTATTTTGAAAATTTGGAAATTAGATGGGGTAAAATTTTTAATAAAAATCATGCATGAATACATCTTTCTAGTGGGTTGTATCATGGAGGTTTCTGGTGGGTTCCTCCGGACTCCACGCAATAATGATTGGGCCGCGTTTCGTGGACCAATCAGACCGCCACCGGAACCACCACCTTGAGGTAATATTTTTTCCTTCCCTCTCTATTTGTTTCATGCATACATATACACGATGCATTGAGGACAATGCATGAGATAAGTGTGGGGGAGGGTTTACTAACTTAGAGTTTTTAGACTTTCTTTCTTTTACACTTCTTTTAGGATACTTTTAGAAATCTTCCCTTTTGTATAGAAATTTTCTCTTTCTTTAAAAACTTTTTGAAATAAGAGACAAAGTTTTGTGATCTATTTTTAAGAAAATTAAGATGATCTTAGAAATTAAGAAAGCCTTAATTATGACATCTTAAACCTAGTTGAAATAATAGATCTTGTTTAAAATTATAGGTTAAGTATAAAAAATTGGGGAGATAATTTTATCTTGAATTTTTTGCCTTAGATAGTATGCACTTCACACTTACACAATTTTTGGGATGGAAACAAAGACCTAAAATGCCATAAAATAAAAAAAAATTTAATAAATAAAACATCACTTATTAAGCTGGATAATTATGCCTCAAGAAGTATGATTATTCACGCCTAATGGTGGTAAAGGAAATAAATAATCCCCTTTAGTTTTGTGGCCTTTTTTACTCGAATCCTTAAACCCGAGGGATGTTTTCTCATCTGGTGCCCTAGGACCATCTGGTTTGGGAGTCATCGGTTATAGGCTCGCTACATGGGTGAACTAGAAAGCCTAAACTAAGGGAAGAAAAAAAAAGAAAAAGAAAATAAATATATATAAATAAATGGCTTGATGGTTGGAGTTGAAGTCCCAGAAATCTTCACTATCACAAAGTGCATATTATCTAGGTATTATGAAAGATAAAATATTCAATCCAATTTTGAATTCTTACCTTAATTGAAGATAAGATCTTGCATAGAGACTAAGTTTAAGGAAGATTGATTTGTAGTGGACTTATGACCTTAGATCACTTATATTTTGCAAAAATATTTCGTAAACTTGTCTCTCTTTCAAAATGCGTTTTCAAAATACTAACATTTGTCTTCTTTCTTTATGGATTTTGTGGGTGCAATCCGCTGAAAACCCTTAGGAGACAACACTCCTCCTCTAGGGTAACCTAGAGGTTTAACGGCTTGTTGCACACGCTCAGTGCAATCGCGTCGCCTGCGAAAGTGGTGTAATAATCCTTGTAGTATAGTTTTCTTTTCTTGTTTTGCTCGGGACGCACAAAAGAATAAGTGTGGGGGTGTGATTAGTCTACAAATTCTGCATTATTATATCGCATTTCTCATAGTTTTTATGAATAAATAGTCGTCTAAATCGTGTTTTGGTCTTAATTGCAGGTAAATCCAAAGTCCAAGGGCAAAGATGGAATAAGAGGCTAATTCAGCTCAATTTATGCTAATTAATCCCGCAATTACTTGGAGGCCAAGTAAAGGATTTTCTAGAACATGCATTGTACCTAGACCCCTGCGCTTGTCAGACGAATATTCGGGCGAAAGTACCAGAAATAGGATATACCTGGAAGCAGCTAGAAGCTAGACGAACGCGTGGACGAAATCCAGAGACACGATTCCCTAGGATTGCCGCATTCCCACGGCAATCCTTGGGAAAACGCGGCAATCCTAGGGAGCCACGCGTCGATTTTCGACGCGTGGCCCCGTCTCGTCTTCTGGATCCTTCTGAGCCCTATAAATAGCCCTGCAGAGAGCCAAACTGAGAGCAGTCTTCGTTTTTAGGAGCAGATTTCATTTTTTTAGGAGTAGATCTAGATTTTAGTGTAGGTGAGTGTTCTTCATTTCTTGTATTTTCATTTCTTTTCTTAGATCATTGTAGTAGTGCTGAGTGATTTCTAGAGAGAGATAAGTGAGGGATTGATGTAATAGAGAGTGACACTCTATGTAAAGGAACCTCCTTTCTCTTCCATTGTAATCTCCTTCACCTTCTACATGATTTCTAACTAGTTTTTCTTTTCATGACAATCTAACTACTAACCACTAACCATCTAACCACTTACTTGATAATCCACATGAATCGGTTGCCTCTACAAGGCCTTGTTCTTGCAAGAGCCATTGATGGCCAAAGATGATGGGTTCTAACAATCTAACTTGCTAACTTGCTAACCAAGCTAACTCTCTTTTATTTTCATGCTCTTTTATTTCATGCTAGTAGTGTAATGAGTGATGCTTGTGATAGCTTGTTCTTGTTGCAATATTTTGAATGTAAAGAACCATCCATGAGTCATGCTTTGTATTGTTTCTTGTATCCAAGGATTGTGATGGCCGAGGATCCAAATGTGAGGCAACTATCTCGAAGAGGTTAGTATGGTTAGTGGAGTACTTAGTAGTTAGTAGCCATGAGTTTTCTTTTACCTTTGTTTTAGAAATCGTTTTCCAAATTCTTTTCTCATTTTTCTGTCGGTGTTTTCATCGCCTTCTTAGTTTACCTTGTTCCATCTTCTTCACTTCTCTTTTGGTTTTTACATCGCAGTTTTCATCGCTCTCCTCACCTGCCACATTCTGGATTTTCTTTTCTTTTCTTTTTCATTCTCTTTTTCATTCTTTCAACAAAGAAGAATTGTTAACATCTGACGTGACTAGAGACTGTTAATGCTTCTATCGCCTCCCTTCCCTGTGGATACGACCCGTTGAGCCAATGCTATAACGGAAGTATCGAGGGTAAATTAAGCACATTTGAGTTTTTCATTGATTTCATATAATACCCATTTTGAGTGCTAGTTTTTACCCCGATCAGTGCGTCAGGGCAAAGACGCTTGAGAGCGAGTGGGCCGCTGGGCCCCACGCCTAAGGGCGCGTGCCTGCTGCACTTGACGAGGCGCGTAGGCTTCGCCTCGGCGTTTGGTGATTTGGGCTTCAGAGGGCCTAATTTGGGGAGTCTCGCGTTTGGGCCGCCAAACGCGGACTTCGCGTGCTGGACACGGCGCGACTAAGGCGCCGGATTGAACTTTGCGTCCTGCCTCAGTTGGACAATCAGAAGTTCCAACTTGCAGTTGACGCGCACGCCTCCTCTGTCGACGCTCAGCGTTTCGGTCTCGTCGTGGTGGTGGAGAAAAGCCAACGACGACTTGGTGCTGAGGGAGAGGGTGGGCTGGCTGGACACCAAGGATTTTGACCACGCGGGTCTCTTGAGAGACGCTGATGCGTGTGTTCCGCATGGCACGGTTGGTCGCAACGGCAGTTGTGCCTGAGACTACGCGGGCCTCCTGAGAGACGTTGGCGCGTGTATCCTGCTTGGCACAGTTGGCTGCGACACCCTTCACAGCTGCAGCGCCCGAGAGAGTATCAGAGCGGATTTCGGGGCAAGTCCCCGTAGAGACCCTGCGACAGACGCGGGTCTTTGGGCTCTTAGAGCCGGAAGAGAGAAACTCTTCATACTTTGCCTGGTCGAACTCGACGACGAGCGATTCGACCATCTTCCCCTTATGGAGGACGTCACCTTGCGCCACGATTTGTTCGTCAGTGACAAATGTAGTCCCCAGCGGAGTCGCCATCTCTTGTATGCGTCAGAAAAGAGGGGATCAAATTGTAAAATTCTTTTGATTGGATAGAAAATTACAACAGATCGGTCTTCCGATTACAAGGGAGGGAGGATGTTGAGTCTTGAATACTCCCTTTGTTTAAGGTTGGGTTCTTCGTATGGCGATGGAGAGTGAATCTTGTTCTCCGTTGACCGGGTGAACGTCGAGATCTTCCGGGGCTTTTCTCTTCGAGTGGTTGACGGAGTAACACAGCTCTGTCTACCAAAACTCTCAAAGAGAAGGTAGACAAAGAGCAACTTGAACACAGCAAGTTCTTTGAAGGGTTTCTCTCTTTTCTCTCAGAGTTCTTTTCTCCCAAAAATCCTCCGACTGAAAATCTGACCCCTTCTCCATAGCAACGGAGCTATTTATAGGGGTTTTTAGGAGCGTACGTGCCTCCTAAAAACACTCCATAATGGGGGCTAACTTTCCCCGTTATGTGGGCCGTGATTGGCCCTAAAACCGGGACGGTTACAACTGAGACGCGGGTGTCAACCCACGCGCCTTGGAGCTGTTGAGACGCGGGTTTCGGCTCTCGCGCCTTGATGCTGAGACGCGGGTTTCGGCCCTCGCGCCTTGATGCTGAGACGCGGGTTTGGACCCTCGCGCCTAGGTGCTGAGACGCGGGTTTCGACCCTCGCGCCTTGGAGCGGCTGAGACGCGGGTAAGATTAACCTTGCGTCTTGGAATTCTGCTTTTCAATGGCTTGATTTTTAGACAGCCTACAACGGGAATTCGGCAACACTCTTATGTTATACGTGGTGTTTAGTGTAATAGTTTGTTTAGGTCATAATTGCTTTTAGCTTCCGCATTATTTGGCATTAAGTGACCAATAGATTAGCCATCACCTATTCACCCCCCCTCTAGGTGAACTTACAATTGGTATCAGAGCTTGGTACTCTGATTTGGGTCTTACAACCTAGAGTTAAAGATCCTCATTTCTAGGCTAATCACAATATTTTTTGCACACACACCATGGACTTCATGTCACCACCCACCTTTGACATTCTTAACATCCAAATTTGGAAGGTTAAGATGTCTTCGTACCTCAAGGCCCTAGGTATTCATGTTTATCTTGCCACTACTAATAATGCATATTGTTTAGATGGTAAGAATTTTGAGGCTAATGCAAAAGCCCTTTATGCTTTAAAGTCAACCCTAAATGATGATTATTTATCTAGGGTTTCTAATGTTGAATCGGCTTTTGTAGCATGGAACATCATCACCTCCCTCGGCGAAAAAGATCTATACTATGCGGGGAGTGACTCGGATGTTGGAAGTGACGTCTCCAACAAGTGCTATATGGTCCAAGGGGATAACCCCCTTGAGGTAACTACCGAATCCGAGGATGAGGATAATAACATGTCATATGATGAGCTTACTTCATTTTGTCAAATACTTCTTGAGAAATATGACATGATTAAAAGGAGAATAAAAATTTAAAAAAGAAGTTTGATTGCATGCATATAGAAAATGATTCATTTAGAACTAAGGTTGCATGTTTAGAAAAAGAAAATAATGTTTTGAAAAATGAAAATGTTTCCCTTCTGTCTAAATTAAATGATTTGTGTGAAGGGAACACTATTTTGAAGGATAAAATTGATTTGGTGGAAAAACAAAGAGAAGTTATTTTTCAAGAAAATAAATCTTTGAAAGAAAAGTTTTTGAAAATGAAAAAGATTTTGTTTCTAAAAAGAAAAAGAAAAATGATTCTTATTCTCACCTTTCATTACATGCCACCATTGAAGATAGTGAGATTAAGCTTTTGAAAAATAAAATTAATAGTTTGAGCTCTACCTTGAGCTCTTGTGCTTTTAATCACAATAGATTGGAGTCTTTGTTTTCAAAGAAACAAACTCCACATTCTCATGAACATCATCATGCATATACTTATGTTGCACGCCACGATCATACACATACACATAAGCATCCTAAGGTGTACAAGTGTACACATTGTGGCCGCAAAGGCCATCTAGCAAAATTTTGTTTTGACAAGTTGCATTCTTTAAATTTTGCTAATAAAAATTTTTGGGTTCCTTATAAAGCTAACCCCCAAGGACCCAAGAAAAAATGGGTACCAAAACCCCCACCGTGTGTTTTTGATGTAGGTGAGGGCTCTCACAAAACGTGAGAGGAATGGTGCCTTAATGGTGGGTGCATTTGAACTAAAAGGACACATATTTGGAGCACCACTATCAAGGAGGTTTTGGTGGGAAAGACCACTAAGCTTGGAGCTTTGGAGTTGGTAACAATTTCTAAACTCCTACTTTTTATATACATATTTTTACATATATCATATTCATAGCATGTTCATGTTTTGTGTTCTTATGTGCTTCATGTGGTAAAAATATGCTTAGATTTAGTTTTTATCAAAACTTGTATTATACATGTACAAATAGTGAGTTACACGTGATTTATATATGTTTGCACTTCATGCTCATTTGTACCCACTATATGCACATGTATAGACTAGTTTTGATGATTCTCTCATTTATACATGCTTTGCCAAATTTTATGATTTTACTTCATGTATATGCATTTTTAATTCAAATCTAATAAATATACATGTATACCCGTGAGTCTCTTGCCTTCATGCAAATACAATTAATAGACTCTTTTATGTTTGGGATATGTATGTGTATTGTTAGGATTGGATAAATCATACATATGCCTAGAAGTGTGTTTTGTTTAATGAAAAGTGAATTTTCATGTTTGTTTGATAAAAATGATTTTTTTATTTAAAAAATAAAAATAATAATAAAAAAATGATACTCACACTTTTTGAGCTTCAATGTCTATTTTCATGAAAATGCTATTTACATGACTTTTGAACACTCACACTTTATTTATTTTGTCATGACTTTGTTTCATGAACATATTTTTGAGCTTCATAGATCGAGTGTCAATTCTTGTATTTGGTATGATTCATGAAATACATATGCTTTGATTTCATATTTTGAAGGATCTTAACTAGTTTTTCAAAAATTATTTTAACTAGTTATTGTTCTTCATTTGGTAGTGATTTTCAATGCTAAAATATTTTTAAATCTATTTTTGAAAACTCTACCCTTAATGGGCGGATGGATGGGAGATCATGTTCATGTATGCTTTATGTGAAAAACATTTTAATCTTGAACTTGGTTGGGAGGTATAGGTTATGAGTCATATACATGATTTACATTGTTATTTTCAATTGGTATCATTGAATCGTTTCAATTGGTATCAATTTGACTCTATTTTCGTATATACTCATATTTTGTTTCTTATATATGTATGTATCAATTTCATTTGGTATACTCATTTTTCATACATATATATGAGTTATTTGTGCTTGAGTTAAAATTTTTACATGTTTAAAGTACAAAGTTGTTTATGTTAAGAAAATAAAATTTTAAGAAAAATTCTCAAGATTTGTTTTATGAGAAAAATTCAAATTTTTTATTTGTATTGCCTATATGCAAGGAGAGCTTAACATCTCTTCTACATATAGATTCATGTTGAGTGTATTGTATATTGAGGAGCTTGACAACTCTTCTTTATGTGGTACACGTGTGTAGGGGGAGCTTCACATCTCCTCTTATGCATTACATATTATACGTTATGTGAATTAGGGCTTGTCATCCCTCTTCATGTAATGTATATGTGTAGGGAAGTTACTTAACCGTCTTCCTCTTCATGAATGTATATCGCATATACCCTTTTATTGACTTATTCGTTTACACCCCTTATTGGTCTCTTTGTCTATGACAAAAAGGGGGAGAAAGATTTGATGATTTTGTTTTTACTTTAACCCTTTGTTGATGATTGACAAAAAGGGGGAGAAGTATTTGGTATATATGCATGTTTTTATAAAAGAATTTATGTTTTATGCATATATGTTTTGTTTTGCAAATAGGAGAAAAAGAATTTGTGATTTTGTTTTATGCTTGATTAGCATGTTTACTCCTACATTTGCATACATGTTTATGTGCCTCATTGCATATTTATTTTGTTTATTTGAGATGCATGAGTTAAGGGGGAGCTTCTTTGAAGCTTTACTTTAATCCATGCATATATAACTTCATGAGTTTTGTCATCATCAAAAAGGGGAAGACTGTTGGCCCAAAGGCCCATCACTCTAGTTTTGATGATGATCAACTCATGTAGTTATAGTACTAATGATCTTGTGTTTAATTAGTGACAGATTTGTTATCAAGATCTTAGTAGGTGTGGAGCTTCAAACAAAGGATGTAAAGTCAAGTTTTAGAGCTAGCACCGGTTGATTCACGAGCCTATGCATCAAGACCACATCAAAAGTTGAGCTCGTTGGATCGTGTTTGGACCAAGTCTAGAAGATGAGAAGACTTCAAGGGAAGACTTCAAGATCAAGACTTGTGTCTAGGTATAAGATTTTTGTTTTAGTTAAAATGTAAAGGATAGAATAGTTGGTGGATTGCTCAAGTATATATCACACACACACTCTTGATTTAGTTGTCTTTTCATAAAAGAATTTTCAGTTTAGAAAAGACTTTCATTTTGGAAAAATACATTTTGGTTTTTGGTGTTTCTTATATACATGTTTTAAACCAAAACCATATTTAGAGCTTAATGCCAAAAACATAGATATTTCATCTTAATTGTGTAGTGGATCATATCCATACACACTATGCTTTAATGAATTCAAAATATCTTATTTTTGTATCATGAAGAAGTTTGGAAAACAAGTTTAGAAAAATACAAGTTTTCAATTGAGCCAATATTTCTATATTACAAAAATAGTCCAATCTTTTATAACATGCCTTGATTTTGTGCAAGCATGTTTGTTTATCAAAGTATATTGGTAAAACTATTTGTAGATTTTTAAGTATTTTATGGGATTTTATTTCAATCAAAAAGACCAAGTTTTAAATCCCAGTTTTTTAGTTTCAGGCTTCAGCAAGTCGACTAGTCGACCGACCAAGTCGACTAGGGCTGAAGTCGGCCGACCGGCTCGGTCGACCGACGTGCACGACGTGCACGCCTTGACCTGGCAGATGGCCGGTCTGCCGACCAGTCGACCGGAACTGAGAGCAGTGCTCTCTGTTCTTTGGGTCGACCGGGCGGTCGACCGAAGGCTCCAACGGTCGGATTCTTGACCGTTGGCGGTCGACCGGGCAGTCGACCGACAGGTCTGACAGACCCCAACGGCTAGTTTTTGACAGCCTATAAATTTGGGGGTTTGAGCATTGTTTTTCACCAAGATTTTAGGAGAGCTTTCAAGCCAGTTTTTCTGATCTTTTCAAAAGGTTTTCTCCACATATTTGAGAGCAAATATTTCCAATCAAAAGGAAAGTTTTATCAAGAGTGTAAAAGTGATTCTTTGAGTTTTCCTCCACCATCTCTTTCCTTATTTTTTCTTACACAAACACTTGAGCTATCCATTGATTATTCATTCTATAGGAGTGTTGTAGTGAGAGTGTTATTGGTGATCAAAGTGTTTAGATCACCAAGAGATCTTTCTTGTTTCTTGAGGAGGCGGACGAGTGCGTTCGCGGTTGTTTCGAGTTCGGGTTGCGAACTCTTGGTTGGAGGTGCCGCCTCGGCGAGCTTGTGGGGCTTGCGTGTGTACGGACTAGGGAGTCCGAGAGCTTGTAGGTGTTGCGGTACCGGGTGATCCATTGGGATCGATTATAGTGGAATCCTTCGTGTGTCGAAGGCGGGGATGTAGAGCAAGTGTGCTCGAACCTCGAAACAAATCCCTTGTATTTGTGATTGCTCACTCTCTCTCTCTCTCTTTGTCTCTTGTTTATATTTTGCATTCCTTTATTGTGTTTATCTTTATATGCATGATATACTGTGTGTGCTCATATTGATATACTTGCTTGGGTTGTTTGCTAACACTTGTATTCAACCAAGAGAGCCAACGCGGCACCTCAACCATTCAAGGGGAATCTAGAGGAGTTTGTCCAGAGCCTTCACGGGGAATTCGGCAACACTCTTCTGTTATACGTGGTGTTTAGTGTAATAGTTTGTTTAGATCATAATTGCTTTTAGCTTCCGCATTATTTGGCATTAAGTGACTATTAGATTAGCCATCACCTATTCACCCCCCTCTAGGTGAACTTACAGCAGTTACTTAATCATTTATCAGTTCCCAATGCGACTGTGGTCGCAATAATGAACTGGTTTGGAGTACAAAGTAATTTAATGTAAGACTGTATTAACTTTAAACTGTTTTGGATAACTGAACAGTCACCTAGGAAGTATACAATTTTTGAGAAAAGGTAGAAAATAAATTTGGGACATATTCACGTGGTTTGAGAGCTTAAACCTTTTGGAATTCCGGATTAAAAATATATAAAGGGTTATCAGGACAGGATTATAAACATACTAAATTGGTTTTGCTCAACTCATTACTTTCAATATTCGGAATTAGATTAAAAAATGTCTTCTCCACCGTCTTCACCAGAAAGAAGCCAATCATCTAATGATAATTGGATGTATAGTTCTGAAGCGATGCCTCGCTACGGGTCAGAGGATGAGCTTGATACAGACGACCCGTTCTAGGAGTTCATTGATGAACCAAAATACATACATGAAGAGGAAGAAAGCGAAGAGGAGATTGTTGGTAAAGAGGTGGAAGAGACGGAAAGCGATACGGAAGACGAACGCGGTCATCCTCTTGAGGACGAATCTGATTATGATGGTGATGACGAGCAGTAGTAGATTAGAAGTTTAAAATTTGTATTTGATTTTATATATATATATATATATATATATATATATATATATATATATAACCCTGTTTTCTAAGGTTAATTGTGTGAATTATAGTTTTTACTACTTAGTCTTGGTTGAAATGCTGTACATTTGTCACAAATTTTATTTCACTGAACTGCGACTCTGGTCGCAGTCATGAAACTGGTGTACACATCCAGACAATACATTCAAATAGGCAAAAAGTTCGACACTGCGATCAAGGTCGCAGTTTTAATTTATGTTCAGTGGACTAAAGTAAAAACATAGGGCGAAAATGTAGAAATGGAAGTTACAATTAAAAGATAAAGGGAACGCTGCGACTATAGGAAAAAAATATAAAAAAAGTCCGTTAGGCAACTGCGACTCGGGTCGCAGTGAATGAGCTGTTGTATATAAGGAGAAAGTCAATATTCAAATGTGTAAATATCGATGCGACCATGGTCGCAGTTGTACTTTACGTTGAGTGGAATTAAAAAGAACATAGCGCTAAAAATGTCGAAATTATAATAGTGCGGAGAATTTTTAACTATATTCAGATGTTACAATAATATACCAAGAGACGGGGGCAATTTATAAGCAACAATTCAATTTTCACGATATAGGAACACTGCGACCACGGTCGCAATTAACCACGTACACTGCGACCAAAGTCGCTGTCTACGTTATAGTAAACAAAAATTAAACTATATAGGAAAATTTGTAACAGTAAAACTTTAAAGTACAACTAATTACAAAAATAGTACAGTAGAAATTAAAAAAATGAGAATAAAATCTGATTATAATGAAACGCCAGTGGCAGACTGCGACATGAATCTCTCTACACTGTGCGACCCTGGTCGCAGTTCATGAAAAAATGAAGACTTTATTCCTTCAAGATGGACGCAACCAAACCTACTTCTTCTGCCATTAAAAAAAGGAATAATAAGAATTTTAAACAGAAATCATTATAAAAAATTGTTTAACAGGTTTAATGTAATACCAGTAACGGACAACAGTCCTGTAATGGCCCAGCTCTTGACAGTTACCACATCTTCGATGCTTAACTTCCTGCTGATATATAGAATCTTCAAAACCAGACTTAAGCCTGGATGCAGCTCTAGGCCTCCCCTTGGTCGGTACAGGACCAATTGGATCATGTATATTCAATTCTTCACCATCTCGTAGAACGACAACGGATCCACTGGAACAACTATAGTTTTAGGCTGTGATGACTGAAAATTCCTGACATTGCTCTATTTTCACTAGTGGTTTCTTTGGCAAATCTTTCCCAAAACTGCGTCCAACTTTGAAAGATGGATATCAGAATCAGCGACCATCTCAAGAATGCATTAATTTTGAACGAATTGTCCACAATCTAGTCGTCCGTGGAGTGCCTTGACTGGGAAAAGGCCTGATGCCATTTTCAATTGCAACATTTTTGTAACGAGCATCCAACCTCCATCTCTAAAGTATATATGATTCCGGTATATGTGTAACGTGATTGCGCCACAAAATACACAGAATATGCCTACATAGGATACCCTCTGTTTCAAATAACGAGCAACTACAAGAAACATGAAGTCCTCACGCTTATCATAACTGACCTTTCCCAGCTGTCTTTGATTCTGAAAAATCACCAACCAAATATTTGATCCAGGTTTGTCATGTTCTAACTCTTCTGAAAACAGTGTCATTACAACTGCCCATTCCTTTTGGAACAACTGAAAAAATCTTCGGTGTATACAACTTCGAAACCTGTATCTCATATGGATTCGATGTACAGTTGGGCACAGAATTCAAACCCCGAAAATCTGTTGAGATTCAGAGGTACGACGGGCAGCAACAGTTTATCATATTGGTGAACAAATTTCACTAGTTTCGTGTTTGCATTAATAAAACCATTAAAGAAGGAATTAATACTCTCGGACCTCTGGCTGGTTGTCATTCCAGCACAGAAAACATCCTTGAGATATGCATTAACCCAATGTCCGCGCAGTCGTGCATCTTCAACAACCAACTGTCTTCTTCTTCTAAATGATATTTTCATTCATCAAACGCCATCGCTCCTCGCATGTGCGAAATCAGAGACCATATCTTCTCCATACTTGTTTGTCATCGGTATTTATTGCTGGGCAATATATTTCCGTACATGCCAGAAACAAAAAACGGTGCCGAGTAGTTGGAAAAACAATCTTGATGGCGTCACCAATTGGGCATCCTGATCAGTAATAATCAACTTTGTTGCAAACTCCATACATGCACTTGAGCCATTTTTGGAATAGCCACACAAACGTATCCCTCTGTCATCAGCAAGCAATGCACAGCCTAACAAAATTGACCGCCGATGATGATTACTCCAGTGAATGGAGCAAATGGCAAGCTCAAGTGATTAGTCCTGTATGTTGTGTCAAAAACGATCACATCACAGAACCTCAAATACGAGGAAATAGCTCTTCCATCAGCCCAAAAAATGCTTCTAAGTGTGCCCGCATTATCGACTTCACTTGCAAAGAAAAATTCTGGATCGGTCTCGGCTTTCTCTGAAAATATTTGATAATAGCAATAAAATCATAGCCAATGTTATTTCTACGTGACGAGTAAAATCAATAACTTATTGCGGGCTCACTTCTTCACAGCCTCCTCCCTGGCTCATTGCATTCACAACACGGGAAATATTTGAAGGGCGCATTCCCACATCAACCAAATGCTCATAAGCTTCTGCTAATCTTCGAACGATGAGTCTGGTGAGAGTAATGGTGATGTACCTTATCCGGGCTGACAATTCATGTGAATGAGAATCAACAAATTTTGTGACAAACCAATATCTTTGTCAAAAAAAATGAAGACGAACATGCATCTCAGCAGGACACACTACTCTAGTGTCAATTCGACGATGCACTGTAAGCCCTCTTGTCTTTGTCACACAACTTCTTCACACCTTCCTTGTTGCAGCAAAATTTTCTGCAAATAACTTCATGAGGAGGCTTCCGTAAATTATCTATTCCTTTCTTCTCACACCAAAACCTATGTTCCTTGCATAAGAATTGTAGAAATTGTATGCTTCCACATCCGTGAGAAACTGTTTCCCTAAAAAATTATTTGAGCTTCCAGACATTTTCCATGTACATTCATATCCTACAAAAATAATAGACGAACTACATAAATATAAATATTTTTTAGATATCACACGTCTAAAATATAATTTCTAAAATTGCGACAAGGTCGCAGATTAGATGAAATCTATATTACTTCTTACTAAAGACTGCGACCGTAGTCGCAGTTATCCGTATGAGCATATTTTTAAAAAAACAGAATAATAACTGTGCAACAATCTAATGAATATATAAGATGAATATAATTCACATAGAAACGTATAAGAATTATGACAATAAAGAATGCGACTTGGGTCGCAGTCACAAAATCAAATTGCGACCGTGATCGCTGTTCTAAAAAGATTAAAACAAGTGATTATTCTATTCTGTAAAACAAATTATAGTTCGAACAAGGAATGCGACTTAGGTCGCAGTCACAAAAAAAAGATTTCACAGCCGGAGATTATTTTCAAATAAGATTGCGACCGTGGTCGCATTTCTGAAACTTTAGAACAAGTGATTATAGGTCGCAGTACAGTAGTACCATATATACTAAAGATAAAAATTCTATATTTAAGAAATTGCGGGAAAAATTGACACAATTAAAACCTGTTGATCGGCATGCAAAGATGTCAACCCTTCAATATTTTCAATATTCTGAGAGAAAGTTGAACCAGATGATATATCCTCCAAATTAGATCGCTAGATAGAGATCGCTTACGACTGCGACCAGGATTGGCAGGGGAAGTAGACTGCTCAGACGTCAACATTAAATAAAAAGGATAAAAAATTGCTCTAAAAAATGATATTTTCAGAAAAAAGTTTATCGCAGGCTGAAAAGGAGAACCTAAATCTGACAAAGAGAGGTAAGGAAATAGGGGGAAAATAATAATAAACAATAACTAAATCCTATAAAAAGCGGCAAAAATGGGGGAAAATAATAATAAACAATAACCTAAATCTGACAACGAGCGGTCAAAAAAAGCCTTGTGGGGAAATAATAATAAACAATAACGAAAGTTACCGAAAGAGTAGCTTTTCATAAGGGGTATTTAGTAATTAACTTTTCCTATAAGCGGGCGCAAGTTAGTGCGGTGATAAATATTGAGCCACATCACCGCAGGCTGAGAGAGTCTCTCAGCCGTCGGCTGATATACATTTCTCTCTCTCTCTCTCTCTCTCTCTCTCTATATATATATATATTATATTATATATATTATATATATATATATATATATATATATATATATATATTATATATATATATAATATATATAATATATATATATGAATCTACTCTCTCCCCCTCACTTCTATATCTGAAATGAAATCTCTCTAACGAACTCTCTCTAAATGAATCTTCTCTCTAACTGGATGCTCATTCTCTCTCAATAATCGAATCTACTCTCTCTAACTGGATACTCATTGTCTCTCAATAACCGAATCTACTCTTCATTTTTCATATAAACCACATGACATTTGAAAAAGAAAAAGATGAGAAACAGCACAGAATTAAGATTTATCATGTATTATTCTTCATTTTTTTCTTTTTTCCTAGATTTTTCTACCTTTTAACTATCCCTTGTCCTCTTTGTTATTTTGATTCTTTTTTTTTAATTTTATATTTTCCTTTTCTATTATATTCTACATATTTTCTTCCCTTTTATGATCTCTATTCTACTTATTTTCTATTCAACCATTGCTCTTTCTTCCAGATTTTTTTCTCTTTTTAATTTTTTTTTGTAGAACTAGAAAGAGAAAGAAAAGAGAGAATTTAGAGAGAGATGGAGAAGAATTTAAAGAGAGAAAAGCAAGTAATTAAAGAGAGAGAGTCTTATAATCTGTAATTTCATAAAACAAGTCTCTCCCACAATGAAAACAAAGAGGCATATTATATATAGGCATCTAATACAAGCTAGGAAACTAAATAAAACTTATAAACAAGAAATTTTAATTAGCCAAAATTAAATAACACCTAATAAAATAATAAATAAATAACATAGTAATTAACAAATAAATATCTCCATCATTTCCTCCTAGTTGAAAAGAACTCGTCTCCGATGAGATAAAACTTAAATAACACTCCAAGATGCTAAGATTAACGCGACAGAATTCTTCTTCAGTGATCTAAGTGCCATCAGTAGAGGGACAATCCTTCCATTGAATAAGAAAGCGACGATAACCACCGGAATGTAAAGTAACAAACTTATCATCCAAGATTTCAAGAATATCATCTGGCAGTTCTAAAGCAGTGGAAGGAGCATGAGAAATCAGAGTGGAAGACGTGATTTCAAAAACAGAAGAAGGTAAAACTGGAAACTCGAATGTGCTTATACAAGAAAATAAATCTGTCACATTGAAAATTGGACTAATAGACATATTTGATGACAAATCAATAAATAAGCATCAAATCAAAACCTATGAAGAATAGGGTAAGTCCAATGGTTCGGACATGTAAATTTTTAACATCATGTTTAGGATACATTCAAGACAAGTACGAGCCATGATATAATCTCCTTCATTAAATTCTTTATGCCTATGATGTGCATCAACAGCAAGTTTATAAGTGTTAACAGATATGTGATACATGTGATATATTGTATCTAGACACGTGTATAAATATGTGATACATTGCATCTAGGCCTTTATATTTTCTTTATTTCATTCTCTACTTCTATATACATTGATGTAATTGCTTTATGAATAATATACAAAAATATTCTCTTTCTTCAAATTATCATGGTATCAGAGTCTCCCAAAATCCTCTACTGATCGTCGTTTTACGCTATCAATGAGCCTGTGCCGGGTCATGCTCATGTAGCTGTGCCTAGCGTACAACCATCTCTTTATTTTCGTTATTGTCGATCTTGATGCCATCTTACTACAGTGCTGCACTCGTCCCTTACCTTTATAGCCGCCTTTGGCCCTCATCCTCTAGCGCGGAGGCTTATTCCTTCGAGATCTCTCCAGCAATGACTTCACCATTCCTGATGCCGACGACAGATGATCGACGAGCGATGACTTCACCATTCCTGTCGTCGACAATCGATGATCAACGAGTTCACTATTCCCACCGTCAATGAGAGACGATCGATAAGTGATTGAAAGTACACATAGAGGGAGGGTAAATAGGTGTAAGGCTAATCTAATGACAAATAATGCAGAATTAAAACTAAATTATAACACACTTAGTGTAACCAAACAGTGTAGCCGAATTTTCACTGAAGGGCTTTGGACTATCTCCTCTAAATTCCTCTAAATAAGAGTTGAGGTGCTATGTAAAGCTCTCTTGGTTTAACACAAGTATAGCACACAATCAAAACCAAGCATATAAATGATATGAGCAATATGATGATATGCACAATAAGAGAGAAAGAGAGTTTAGAGAGTGGATCAATCGCAAACACAAAGATATGTTTCGAGGTTCGAGCCACTGCTCTACATCCCCACCTTCACATAGAAGGATTTCTACTATATCGTCCACACAGAACTTTCCACACAGGGAACCTCCACTGAGAATTTGGGTAATACAAACTGGGAGTACACAACTCCTCTCTTCAAAAATACAACCTTTACACAAGAGGTAAGGCACAACACAAATCACCTCTACGTTTAGAGGGATGGGCACTTAGCCAAAACAACAATCAACCTCACACAAGAGGGATAAGGCTCAAATTCACAACTCCACAACAATCACCTCTTACAAGAGGGACAAAGCTCAAAGCCAACACTCTAACAATTAATCACCTCTACACTTAGAGGGATACCAACACAACCAAAACTTCTCTACAATCACCTCTCACTAGAGGGATATCAACAACCAAACACAACTTCCACAATCACCTCTCACTAGAGGGATAACACAAAGTAAAGAAGGTTTACAACTCTTGGTGGCATCAACAACCACAAACCAATTTTCCTCACAAAATAAGATCCTAATAGATAGGATAGATATGATAGCTCGAGTGTGAGAAAATAAAGAGTTTAGAAAACAATTCACAAAAAAAACTCTTGGGAAAACTTCTAGGATAGCTATAGAAATGAAGATCAAAAACTCATTCCCAAAGACTCTATTTTTCTTTGAATTTTCAACTCTTTTTAAAACAAATAAAGATCAAATCTTTAAGCCCAAAACTCTTTAAAAACTTTGCTGTAAAACACTTGTAAAGATGGGAAATTTTTTCTTCTAAAAACTTGGCTAAAACAGCTCAAGAGGATGGGCATTTATAACCCACCAAAATTCTGCCCTTGGCAGCCAGGAAAGGTCAGAAATGACCTTCCAATCGACCGCCCGGTCGACCGGCCAATAGTCATTTTTATGACCGTTGAGCCACCGGTCGACCGGGCCTGAAAACAGAGAGCAGCAACTCTCTGCCGGTCGACCACCCGGTCGACCGGGGCCATTTTCAGAGAGCAAAGCTCTCTGGCGGTCGACCGACCCGATCGACCGGCCATCCAGCTATTTGGCTTGTGCACGTCTGTGCACATCGGTCGACCGGACCGATCGACCGACGCCTGCCTCGGTCGACCGTCCGGTCGACCGGCAGACAGCCAGGTCTAAACATTATGGGGATTAAAAACTAGTTTTTTTTCCTTCAAAAAAATCCCATAAAATACACATAAATTTCACAAAAATAAGTTCTTTAATGATCTTTGAAATACAAATATGAATGACTAAAATTCAACACATATTACAAACTATTTGAACCATTTTTGTGATATTGAAATTTAGTCTTTAAACGAAAACCGTATTTTCCAAAAACTAAACTTTGAAATGAAAAACTGTTTTCTCCAAAACTCATGTAAATACAAAAACATGATATTAAAGCATATTGTATATGAATAGAATCTAATATACATGTAAAGATTTATATCTTTATTTTTGACATGAAAACCAAAATCAGTTAAACCGAAAACCAAAAACCAATAAACTTAAAACTTGTGTGTGTATGTGAACTTGAGCATATCAACACTATCCAATCTTTACACAAGATCTAAATATATCTAAACTAAACAAATCGAGGTCTTCTTGTAGAACTCCTTCTCCAAGTAGACTCAATCCAAACGCGATCCAACGAGCTTGGCTCTAACCGAGTATTAGATGCAATTTTGATACTCGAGCTCTTGAATCAACATGTGAAAGCTCCAAAACACCTTTATTGAAGATAATCACCTACTAATATTTTGATCAAATATCTGAAACTAAATATCACAAGATTATTAGTAAACTATAACTACACGAGTTAAACATAATTAAAACTAGAGTGAAGGGCCTCTGGGCTAACAATTTCCCCCTTTTTGATGATGACAAAACTCATGGACTTATATATGCACGGATTAAAGTTAAGCTTCATAGAAGCTCCCCCTTAACTCATGCATAACAATAAACATAACGATATGTAATGAATGCTCAACACAAATATGCATAAGTGAAGAATGCGTCTCCCCTTTTGCATAAAAGAAAACATATATGCTCAATACCAATTGTAAAAATAAACATGCATATATGACATGCATATAAACTCAAAATCATTCTCCGAATTTCTCTCCCCTTTTTTATCAATCATCAACAAAGGGGTGAAAACAAATCAAACAATAAAGATATATATGTGATATATATTAATGAAGAGGAGAGACGTTAAGTTAACTCCCCCTGCATACATGCATTTATATGAAAAGAGATGATTAAACCCTAACCATATAAAATATAATATGCAATGTATAAAAGGAGATGTGAAGCTCCTATTACACACGCGACTACATATCAAAGAAAGGTCAATCACTTCAATATGACATATACTAAACATGAATTTATATATAGAGAAAATGTTAAGCTTTTCTTGCATATACAAATCAAAATATTATGATACCAATTGAAAAATATATCAATTATGATAAAGATATACATCAAAACATCATGATACCAATTTGTGATACCAATGAAAAATAAACAAAACATTTTTAATATACCAATTGAAAGTAAACAAAAATTTTAAGATACTAAGAGATACCAATGTGAAAATATCTTGATACCAATTTAAAAAAGTCTTGTAAAGTTTGATACCAATAAAAAATGACACATTGTATGTTTTTAATATCAATTGAAAGATATATATAGGAAATCTTGATACCAATTGAA
Source organism: Agave tequilana (assembly GCA_038442645.1). Lineage (NCBI taxonomy): Eukaryota > Viridiplantae > Streptophyta > Magnoliopsida > Asparagales > Asparagaceae > Agave > Agave tequilana. The sequence continues at coordinate 66,475 of JAVJIF010021533.1, forward strand.
AGTAACAATCAATTTCAAAGTAATTTGATACCAAAAAAATGTCTTGTAAATTTTTGATACCAATTGAAAGTTAAAACCAAATAATTTAGGTAAGCATAACTCATATCAATATAGATACCAATTTAAAATGAAATATGATACCAATATTGAAAATATTGGCATATACCAAAACAAAATATTTTTCATCATAAAGAATGAGAGTAAGATACCAATTGAAAAATAAACTCGATTGAAAGTTATCAATTGAAAGATAAAACATGAATTTTATCCCCTTTATGAAATACTAATAAAAATAATGTATAAGCTTGTATAAGATACCAATTGAAAAATAATTGACATTTAGGAGTAAAACAAGCTTAGCATAAACATAATTTGTGCTATAAGATGTAAAGATATAGGAAGCACAATCAAATTACTTATATATGTATGAAAAAATAAATACCAATCAAAATTGATACTATTTGAAGTTTGAAGCATACATGTATAGAAAACACATATGAGTATATAAAAAAAATCATCAATTGAGATACCAATTGAAAAATATGACGAGGATCAAATGTATAACTCATAAATACCTCCCTTTCATGCACATGTTAAAGAGATTTTCAATTAGGCTCACAAGGCGTGGTCGCCCATCCGTCCGCCCTTGGAATGGTGGGGTTTTCAAAAATAGGATTTGAAAATAGTTTAATACGTTTGAAAACTCTACCATTTGAAGAATAATGGCTACTTTGAAGATAATATTTGAAAACTAGTGCCTCCTTCAAGTAAGGAATAAAACATGAATATTTTTCATAAAAAATATGTAAGTCACACGATCATCGACACTCAAAGTCTATATGAAAGCAAAAATCATGAGTAAATAAGAATAGTGTGAGTGTAAGAATCATGTACTCAACGAAATCATGGGAATAGGCAATTTAACTCAATATGAGATTCCTTTATAAACATGAAAATCATGAAGATTTAATTTTCACAAAATAATACTAACTACAAGGCATATGTATGTTTTGTTTAAATCTAAAGGTATACATACACATCACTAAAAACAAATGAGTCCATAATAAAAATTTGCATGAAAAGCAAATGACTCAAGAGTATACATATATATCTTAAAATTTCAAACAAAATTAATATATACATGAAGCTAAACACATGAAAACATGTACAAAATGGGGAATACAAGTCAAAATGCATGAATCATCAAAACTAGGCTATACTAGTACATCTAATGGGTACAAATAAGCAATTAGGCACAAATATACAAGAATCAATTGTGGCTCATTAGTTGTACAAGTATATACACAAGTTTTAATGAAGGTTACATTTAAACATGTAATCAAAATATGAAGCACAAAAACGAAATATAAACCAATATGATCATTATATAAATGCACATGTCTTAGAACAAGGATATACATAATAGTTAAACTAAAGTGAGACCACAAAAGTATTAGTCCATATAAACATGGGTGTATCTCAAATATTAATCATATATATTACAAGTCTAATTATCATGGCATTTATAATAATCATAAAACACCAAATCATGCTAAAAATCAACAATATGAAAGCTTGAAAACTAAATGGGAGTTAGAGATAGTTACCAAAACTATTAGGGCTAATCTCTAGATCTCCAAACCATGGTGGTCCTTCCACCAAACTCCCCTTGAAAGTGATGCATTCAAAAGTGTCACGGTTTAGCTCGGAACGCATTCACCTCAAGGCACCAACACATCTCACATCATATGAAAGCCCACATCTACATCAAATAAAATAGGAGTGGCTTTTGGTACTCATACTCTATTGGGTCCATGGGAGTTAGCTTCTTTCTTAACCCAAACAAATCTATTTGCAAAATTTGAATCATTAATTCTATCAAAGCAAAATTTGCAAGGTTGCCCTTACGTCCACAATGTGTACAAGTGTAAACATGAGCATACCTAATGTTATGTGTGTGAACATGAGAAGCATGTGTATGCCGTGTATGGTGTGCATGAACATGTGGTGCATGTTTCTTGTGAAACATGGATTCTAATTTCTTGTGATCCATAGCACATTGGCTCAAAGTGGAACCCAAACAATCAACACTCTTCTTTAATATGGATATATCATTTTCAATATGAGAAGAAGAGGTGGAGCATACAATGGGAATACCAGAAGATGGAGCATGGCAAACAAGTGAGTCACTATCATTTTTCAAAGAAATATTTTTCTTGGAAATCAAATCCAATTCATTTGAAATAGAAATCATTTTATTTTTCAAAGATTCATTTTCTTTTAACACAAAACCAAGTTTTGAAGATAGAACCTCATTTTTCTTCAAAACATTTTCACAATCATTTTTATTTTTCAAAATTTCATTTTCTTTTAGGGCAAGTTCAAGCTGGGATTTCAAAGAGTCTCTTTCATTTGAAATCTCATCCCTCTCTTGCAAAGCAACAGCAAGTTTAGAAAATAAATCCTTATTCTCTTCTTTTAGTTTAAGGCTTTTCTTTTTCAAAAGTTGATATTTTCTAATAAGTTTTCACAAACAATAGATAATTTTTCATTTAAAGCATCGGCATCAATATAATCATCACCGGAAGAACTAGCACTATCATCTAGTTGAGTTTTCGAATTTACCTTAAGGGAGTCATTCCCTTGGACCATGTATCAATATTGTTCGGGTTCATCTCACTAGATTCCTTCTCCACAATGTTTGACATTTGCAGCTTTGGAGAGGTCAGGGGGTTCCCCTGCAAAGGCAGAATCACAATGAAAAACCATACATAAATATTCTTTACTTAAAGTGCTCCTAAGTGCCTCAAGGGCTAGTGCATTGGCCTCTATTTGCTTGCTATTACCAAGATAATATTTCTTGATAGCGGCAAGAAAAACATGCAATCATAGGGTTTTTAGGTACATACTCGTCCTAAACTTCCACATATCGATGTTGAAAACATCAAACATGGGAGGTGCAAGATAATCCATTAGTATGTGTAAACAAGTATGTGTGCAAATGTAATACTAGATAAGTAACCAAGATCTCACTCTTAGGTGATTAAACATAATATCAGGAGCGTAGGCTCTGATACCAATTGAAAGTACACCTAGAGGGGGTGAATAGGTGTAAGGCTAATCTAATGACAAATGATGCGGAATTAAAACTAAATCGCAACACACTTAGTGTAACTAAAGAATGTAGCCAAATTCCCGGTGAAGGGCTCTGGACTATCTCCTTTAAATTCCTTTAAATAAGAATTGAGGTGTTATGCAAAGCTCTCTTGGGTTAATACAAGCATGACATACAATCAAAATCAAGCATATAAATAATATGAGCAATAATGATGCAATGCACAATAAGAGAGAGAGCTTAAAGACAGTGGATCAATCACAAACACAAAGATATATTTCGAGGTTCGAGCCACTGCTCTACGTCCTCGCCTTCACACAGAAGGATTTTCACTATATCGTCCACACAGGACTTCCCACACAGGGAACCTCCACTGAGGATTTAGGTAATACAAACCGGGAGTAAACAACTCCTCTCTCCAACAATACAACCTCTACACAAGAGGCAAGGCACAACACAAATCACCTCTACACTTAGAGGGCTGGGCACTTAGCCAAAAAAATAATCAACCTCACACAAGAGGGATAAGGCTCAAAGCCACAACTCCACAACAATCACCTCTCACTATAGGGACAAGGCTCAAAGCCAACACTCCAACAATCAATCACCTCTACACTTAGAGGGATACCAACACAACCAAAACTCCTCCACAATCACCTCTCACTAGAGGGATATCAACAACCAAACACAACCTCCATAATCACCTCTCACTAGAGGGATATCAACACAATCACTTCTCACTAGAGGGATAATACAAAGTAAAGAAGGTTTACAACTCTTGGTGGTATCAACAACCACAAACCAATTTCCTCACAAAATAAGATCCTAATATATAGGATAGATATGATAGCTCAAGTGTGAGAAAAAAAAGAGTTTAGAAAATAATTCACAAAGAAAAACCTTGGGAAAATTCTATGATAGCTATAGAAATGAAGATCAAAAACCAATTCCCAAAGACTATTTTTCTTTGAATTTCCAACCCTTTTTAAAACAAATAAAGATCAAATATTTAAGCCCAAAACTCTTTAAAAACTTTGTTGTAAAACACTTGTAAAGATGAAAAAAAATTTCTTCTAAAAACTTGGCTAAAACAGCTCAAGAGGATGGTATTATAACCCACCAAAATTCTGCCCGTTGGCAGCCTGGAAAGGTCAGAAATGACCTTCCGGTCGACCGCCCGGTCGACCAAACAACGGTCATTTTTATGACCGTTAAGCCACAGGTCGAGCCTGGTCGACCGGGCTTGAAAACAGAGAGCAGCAGCTCTCTGGGTCGACCGTCCGGTCGACCGGGGCCATTCCAGAGAGCAAAGCTCTCTGGCGGTCGACCGACCCGGTCGACCGGCCTTCCAGCTATTTGGCTTGTGCACGTCTGTGCACATCAATCGACCGGACCGGTCGACCGACTCCTGCCTCGGTCGACGTCCGGTTGACCGGCAGACAGCCAGGTCTAAACATTATGGGAATTAAAGCCTAGTCTTTTGCCTTCTAAAAAATCCCATAAAATACACAAAATATCACAAAAATAAGTTCTTTAATGATCTTTGAAATACAAATATATGTGACTAAAATTCAACACATGTTATAAACTATTTGAACCATTTTTGTGATATTGAAATTAGTCTTTAAACGAAAATCGTATTTCCAAAAACTAAACTTTGAAATGGAAAACCGTTTTCTCTAAAACTCATGTAAATACAAAAACATGATATTGAGACATTTTAGAAGCATATTGTATATGGATAGAATCCAATATACATGTAAAGATTTATATATATTTTTTGACATGAAAACCAAAATCGGTTTAAATCGAAAACCAAAAACCAATAAACTTAAAACTTGTGTGTGTATGTGAACTTGAGCATATCAACACTATCCAATATTTAGACAAGATCTAAACATATCTAAACCAAAATAAACCGAGGTCTTCTTGTAGAATTTCTTCTCTAAGTAGACTCGATTCAAACGCGATCCAACGAGCTTGACTCTAACTGAGTACTAGATGCGATCTTGACGCTCAAGCTCTTGAATCAACATGTGAAAGCTCCAAAACACCTTTGTTGAAGCTAATCACCAACTAATATCTTGATCAAATATTTGAAACTAAATATCACAAGATTATTAGTAAACTATAACTACATGAGTTAATCATCATCAAAACTAGAGTGAAGGGTCTCTGGGCCAACAGTGATGACTTCACCATTCCTGCCGTCGACAGAGATGATCAATGATCAATGACTCACCATTCCGTCATCAGCAAGAGATGATCAATGAGCGTATTTTTCAAACTC
>JAVJIF010021534.1:0-58496 GCA_038442645.1 Agave tequilana
AAAATAGGCAGATGCGGGAGGCAGATGCGGGAAAATAGGCAGACGCGGGAAAATAGGTAGATGCGGGAGGCAGATGAGGGAAAATAGGCAGACGCGGGAAAATAGGCAGATGCGGGAGACAGATGCGGGAAAATAGGCAGATGCGGGTTTGCAATTGCCACCGGAATGATTACCGGATAATCGTGAACGATTACCGGAATAATCACCGGAGATATTTCCAATGAAGAGGAGCTCAGCCCCCAATCCTAAGGAGGTGGCCGGCCCTTGATGTAGTGAAGGGGTGGTGGTTGTGAAGATGATGATTTTGGTGGTGATGGAATTGTTGAAGAAGATAGAGGAGGAGGAGGAATAGGTGTTGTGGTAGAGAAGATGGTGGTGGTGAAGGTTAATTTGAGGAAGATGAAGAAGAAGAAGAAGGTGAGTTGGTGGTGGCTTTGAGGAGGAAGAAGATGGAGATTGAGGTGATGTTGGTGGAGATGGAGGAAAAGGGGGGGTATGGCCGCCGGAGTTGGGGTCTCCTCGTCGGCGTCGTGGTGGCCGGAGGCGCCGGCAGTGGTGACCGTTGGTTGCTGGTCTCTCATGGAGAAAGGAAGAAGGAAGAAAAATGAGGAGAAGAGAAGAAGAAAGGAAGAAAAAGAAAGGAAAAAGAAAGGAAAAAGGGGGGTGATGATGAGGAAAGTGATTGATGAGAGAGGGGGTGTGGTGATGGGATGTGGCCCACGTGGAGGGGAGTGGGCTGGATCAGTGGAGGAAAAGAAAAGGAAAGAAAGAAAGAAAAGAATGTATTGGAATAAAAATAATAATATTATAATATGGTCGCGAAAATCGACTGTTCCAGAAAAATCCCAAAAAATACCCGGAGGTAGAAAACGTCATCCTGAGGAATAATATGAAATCGGTTTTCAGAAATAAAATCCCGTTTTCAAATTAAAAATCCGGAAGTCAACCGCCGGTACCGGTCTACACCGGGTCGGCCGGATTTTGATAAATTCCGAAAAACCACAGAAATGTATTAAAGAATAAAATATGATTTTAAGAAGTAAAGTGAAAGTGGAATTCAGAAATTCATTTCCAATTGTAAACTAAAAATCCGGGAATCGGTCAGCGGTACTGGTCGACACCGGTTTTGAAGATTTACAACTTAATTCAGGAAAATTCCAGAAAATCATAGAAAATCTAAAATATTAGAAAATGATGTTTAAAACTAAAATCGGTCAAATCGGAATACCGGAATGTCCCAATCGAGCAATACTCTAGGATCGGGCCCTCGGTTCAGATTAGGGCTGACTCCGAGTCCACGAATCCAAATCCAAGACAAAACATTCATATAAATAATTCATAATACAAAACAAATACAAGAAGTAAATCAAAAAATGCGATCGAAAAATCTGAATACACAACTAAGTACGTATTCTGGGAGCGGGGTGTTACAATCCATCCACCTTACAAAAAATTGCGTCCTCGCAATTTCGATAAGGGGTAAATTGAACACAAGAGGACAAGGCGGAATTTATACCAATTAAGATATGAAGCACTATAGGTAGGGCTCTCAAGTTGACTGAACAATAATCAGAATATAGACGTCCTCTGCACTTCCGGCTGTATAATCTCTGAACGATGTCGAATAATACTGACTGACAACACAGCTTTGCAATAGAATTTCCGCTGTACTGCATACTTAATGTCACTCCAAGAATGAGCCAGAATACTGAAGATAAAGAAAACCCTGATAGTCCTGAGCATAATAAAGAAGACCGATAATTGAGAATTCCGAATACCAGGCATCGATCACTCTGAAGGATATAACCGAGAATATAGAATACCCATATAGAATCCCGACTATTGACTTCTGAAAGATAACCCGTTCGAGATCAACCCTGAGAATACCCGAGCTTCATAGAGTTGGCCAAAGAGATCACATAATAGTTTCATTCAGAACCAGCCACTACCTTTCTAGTATATCCATATCTTAAGTTGGTATAAGGCTTCGAAAAACCAAAACAGGGGAAAGATAGGAGGGATTAGGAATCAAAGGAAGGATGATCAAGAAAATAGATAACTCTGTACTTGTAGTTGGATTGTATAACCAGGACTCTTGTATTCCAGTTGCAAATTTCTTTACAATTAATTTGCCATCTGGACGTACTGAGGATGTGAGAGCCTAGGCTCTGATACCACCCTGTAACGCCCCGATCCTGCGGGTACGGAGACGTTACTGCGACGTATATACGCAGGTCAGAAATACCCTCACGATATACGCTAAGCATCAGTACAGGCAAGAATCAGAGTACGGAAGCAAGTGGTGCATTATACATTCCAACACATGAGTACAATTACAAAGTTATCACCAGAGGTGATCCAATATTACATGAATATCACATCACTGATATGCGCAATTGCGAGAATACAAGTAGATGTACAAGTATGAACAGTACAAAGACAGGCTCAGAGTCATAACAGGAAAACTCTAGAGCCGAACAATGGGGCCTGGAAGGATGGGGCTCTGGACGGTCTGCTGGAGATCCACGCTACCGCTACGCCACTCTGATCAGCAACTGGGAGAATCCACACGCTCCAAGCTCCATGACCTGGACATGAGGATCCAGGGGAGTCAGATGAAACTCCCCAGGCGAGTGGTGATACAAAATCCAGATGGCGTGCTGAGATAAGTACAAGTGTATCGATAAAACCGAATTATAAACATGCATTGAAAACCGTGTCGTGAGCAGGAAATGTACAGGCAGGTAGATATGTAACAAGTGATATCAGGCAGGAAGTACTCATGGTATGATATGACAAGAGCAGGTAAAGAGTGGAAGTAGAGTATAGATAGGATAACACCAGATATCATAAAAACCGATAAAAATCGATAAAACCGATTACACGCAAAACCATTCGGACAAGCTTAGGTCACGACTCCATGAGACTAGTACATCGAAGGAATAATCCAAATAAGGAAACCCTCATCTATATACCTTTATCTCATGTCACCGTAATCCGAGCGCAGACAATAGATCCACAGTTGGCGTCTTTTATTATTATTACTTGTCTTACTTTGATGTCTAGCTATGTGAACTAGCGTCCCAGCACACATAGATCCACATCCGAGTAAGCAAGGTTGTTATTGGAAACCAGCGGGGGTATCAACGAACTATGTTTACAGTGGGTCCCGTACATACCCGGGACCACGGCCCAGGATTGTTCCGTTGCTTGGTGACGGAACCTGCCGCAAGGCTATCAGGAGGGTCTTATGAATGCCCTTATCATGATGGTACCAGGAAGGAGGGAGCCAGCACTCCCCTCGGTCGCCTGGAGGCCCACAGGTCAGACCGGAAGTTTTAGTTGCACAACATGCCTAATACCACTGTAAACACGAACACATATTGAAAGCCGCAAGTTTCCCCCGACCCGATGCAAGTTGTTCCTTTTATGAATTATTAGATGATTATCAGATTCTGAGAATGAGCAAGAGCAAGTCAGGAATATCAGGAGTACTGTACGTACTATAATGTATCACATGTGTATCAGGAGTACATTTTGTACTATCAAGATGTCAGGCCATCATTCCCGTTATCGTGATAATCATGAGAGTCAAGTATATCATGCTGGGTGTCAAGTGATAGCATGACAAGAGGATGATATTTGGCAGGTAACTAGTCATGTCAAGCGATTGATATTAGTCCAGTGGCAAGTCATATCATAACAAGAGGTCTTGCCAAGCAGTAGCATGTTGATGTTAGGTGATAACAAATCAGTTGTCAGGTGATATACATGTGTTAAATAGTAGCATGTAAATGACAAGTATGAAGTAATGGCATGTAGTAAAGCAGTAGCTGAGCACAACCAAGCGGAGCTGAGCAAGCTGGAGACATAGACAACAACCAGTATTTAACACTAGAGCGTCTGGCAAGGTTACCGGGACAACTCGGCTTAAAGTGCGAGTGAAAAATCCGGCAGCATCTCGCCTAGACGAATCAAGTGGTAAAGCACTGAACGCTGATCATGACAACCAGGCGGGGCCGAAGACCTGACGGTCCCAATCACTTCCCTTTCGAGATAGTGAGTGACCGGAGGCTGAGGGCTGAGAGGCCTAACGATCCCAATCACCTCTCTTTCGAGATAGTGAGTGACCGGAGGCTGCACTGAGAAACCTGACGGTCCCAATCACTTCTCTTTCGAGATAGTGAGTGACCGGAGGCTGAAGAACGGAGAGACCTGCCGGTCCCAATCACTTCCCTTTCGAGATAGTGAGTGACCGGAGGTTAAAGGCTGAGAGACCTGCAATGTTAGCACCACATGAACAAGAATTAACTACCATAATACAGGCATTCGTCACAGAGCAATACATGTCCAGACATTGGCACTCGGCCATACACAAATGCAGGGACTCAGCCCAATACATAATACATGAAAACATGGAGTAAAACACATGTCGACCCGACGAAGCGGGGAAACCCAAATGGAGGCGAGAGCGAGAACACTCGCCTAAATCACTGGAAAGCCGAAAGTCTGGAATCCATGGAACTCGCACACGCGCCATAAATATAATAATATATAAATGTTTAGAGGGAGAAAGTGGAGAGGAGAGAGAAAGAGTTAGAAAAGTGGAGAGAGAAAAGGGAGAGAGAATGGAGACGCGAAAATATAGGCAGATGCGGAAAAATAGGCAGATGCGGGAGGCAGATGCGGGAAAATAGGCAGATGCGGGAGGCAGATGCGGAAAAATGGGCAGACGCGGGAAAATAGGCAGACGCGGGAAAATAGGCAGATGCGGGAGGCAGATGCGGGAAAATAGGCAGACGCGGGAAAATAAGCAGATGCGGGAGGCAGATGCGGGAAAATAGGCAGACGCGGGAAAATAGGCAGATGCGGGAGGCAGATGCGGGAAAATAGGCAGACGCGGGAAAATAGGCAGATGCGGGAAAATAGGCAGACGCGGGAAAATAGGCAGATACGGGAGGCAGATGCGGGAAAATAGGCAGACGCGGGAAAATAGGCAGATGCGGGAGGCAGACGCGGGAAAATAGGCAGACGCGGGAAAATAGGCAGACGCGGAAAAATAGGCAGATGCGGGAGGCAGATGCGGGAAAATAGGCAGACGCGGGAGGCAGATGCGGGAAAATAGGCAGACGCGGGAAAATAGGCAGATGCGGGAGGCAGATGCGGGAAAATAGGCAGATGCGGGTTTGTAATTGCCACCAGAATGATTACCGGAATAATCGTGAACGATTACCGGAATAATCACCGGAGATATTTCCAATGAAGAGGAGCTCAGCCCCCAATCCTAAGGAGGTGGCCGGCCCTTGATGTAGTGAAGGGGTGGTGGTTATGAAGATGATGATTTTGGTGGTGATGGAATTGTTGAAGAATAGAGGAGGAGGAGGAATAGGTGTTGTGGTGGAGAAGATGGTGGTGGTGAAGGTTAATTTGAGGAAGATGAAGAAGAAGAAGAAGGTGGAGTTGGTGGTGGCTTTGAGGAGGAAGAAGATGGAGATTGAGGTGATGTTGGTGGAGATGGAGGAAAAGGGGGGGTATGGCCGCCGGAGTTGGGGTCTCCTCGTCGGCGTTGTGGTGGCCGGAGACGCCGGCAGTGGTGGCCGGTTGGTTGCTGGTCTCTCATGGAGAAAGAAGAAGGAAGAAAAATGAGGAGAAGAGAAGAAGAAAGGAAAGAAAAAGAAAGGAAAAGAAAAAGGAAAAAGGGGGGTGATGATGAGGAAAGTGATTGATGAGAGAGGGGGTGTGGTGATGGGATGTGGCCCACGTGGAGGGGAGTGGGCTGGATCAGTGGAGGAAAAGAAAAGGAAAGAAAGAAAGAAAAGAATGGATTGGAATAAAAATAATAATATTATAATATGGTCGCGAAAAATCGACTGTTCCAGAAAAATCCCAAAAAATACCCGGAGGTAGAAAACGTCATCCTGAGGAATAATATGAAATTGGTTTTCAGAAATAAAATCCCATTTTAAATTAAAAATTCGGAAGTCAACCGCCGGTACCGGTCTACACCGGGTCGGCCGGATTTTGATAAATTCCGAAAAACCCCAGAAAATGTATTAAAGAATAAAATATGATTTTAAGAAGTAAAGTGAAAGTGAATTCAGAAATTCATTTCCAATTGTAAACTAAAAATCCGGGAATCGGTCAGCGGTACTGGTCGACACCGGTTTTGAAGATTTACAACTTAATTCAGGAAAATTCCAGAAAATCATAGAAAATCTAAAATATTGGAAAATGATGTTTAAAATTAAAATCGGTCAAATCGGAATACCGGAATGTCCCAATCGAGCAATACTCTAGGATCGGGCCCTCGGTTCAGATTAGGGCTGACTCCGAGTCCACGAATCCAAATCCAAGACAAAACATTCATATAAATAATTCATAATACAAAACAAATACAAGAAGTAAATCAAAAAATACGATCAAAAAATCTGAATACACAACTAAGTACGTATTCTGGGAGCGGGGTGTTACAATCCATCCACCTTACAAAAAATTGCGTCCTCGCAATTTCGATAAGGGGTAAATTGAACACAAAGAGGACAAGGCGGAATTTATACCAATTAAGATATGAAGCACTATAGGTAGGGCTCTCAAGTTGACTGAACAATAATCAGAATATAGACGTCCTCTGCACTTCGGTTGTATAATCTCTGAACGATGCCGAATAATACTGACTGACAACACAGCTTTGCAATAGAATTCCCGCTGTACTGCATACTTAATGTCACTCCAAGAATGAGCCAGAATACTGAAGATAAAGAAAACCTGATAGTCCTGAGCATAATAAAGAAGACCGATAATTGAGAATTCCGAATACCAGGCATCGATCACTCTGAAGGATATAACCGAGAATATAGAATACCCATATAGAATCCCGACTATTGACTTCTGAAAGATAACCCGTTCGAGATCAACCCTGAGAATACCCGAGCTTCATAGAGTTGGCCGAAGAGATCACATAATAGTTTCATTCAGAACCAGCCACTACCTTTCTAGTATATCCATATCTTAAGTTGGTATAGAGGCTTCGAAAAACCAAAACAGAGGAAAGATAGGAGGGATTAGGAATCAAAGGAAGGATGATCAAGAAAATAGATAACTCTGTACTTGTAGTTGGATTGTATAACCAGGACTCTTGTATTCCAGTTGCAAATTTCTTTACCATTAATTTACCATCTGGACGTACTGAGGATGTGAGAGCCTAGGCTCTGATACCACCCTGTAACGCCCCGATCCTGCGGGTACGGAGACGTTACTGCGACGTATATACGCAGGTCAGAAATACCCTCACGTATATACGCTAAGCATCAGTACAGGCAAGAATCAGAGTACGGAAGCAAGTGGTGCATTATACATTCCAACACATGAGTACAATTACAAAGTTATCACCAGAGGTGATCCAATATTACATGAATATCACATCACTGATATGCGCAATTGCGAGAATACAAGTAGATGTACAAGTATGAACAGTACAAAGACAGGCTCAGAGTCATAACAGGAAAACTCTAGAGCCGAACAATGGGGCCTGGAAGGATGGGGCTCTGGACGGTCTGCTGGAGATCCACGCTACCGCTACGCTACTCTGATCAGCAACTGGGAGAATCCACACGCTCCAAGCTCCATGACCTGGACATGAGGATCCAGGGGAGTCAGATGAAACTCCCCAGGCGAGTGGTGATACAAAAGCCAGATGGCGTGCTGAGATAAGTATAAGTGTATCGATAAAACCGAATTATTAACATGCATTGAAAACCGTGTCGTGAGCAGGAAATGTACAGGCAGGTAGATATGTAACAAGTGATATCAGGCAGGAAGTACTCATGGTATGATATGACAAGAGCAGGTAAAGAGGTGAGAAGTAGAGTAGATAGGATAACACCAGATATCATAAAACCGATAAAAACCGATAAAACCGATTACACGCAAAACCATTCGGACAAGCTTAGGTCACGGCTCCATGAGACTAGTACATCGAAGGAATAATCCAAACAAGGAAACCCTCATCTATATACCTTTATCTCATGTCACCGTAATCCGAGCGCAGACAATAGATCCACAGTTGGCGTCTTTTATTATTATTACTTGTCTTACTTTGATGTATAGCTATGTGAACTAGCGTCCCAGCACACATAGATCCACATCTGAGTAAGCAAGGTTGTTATTGGAAACCAGCGGGGGTATCAACGAACTATGTTTACAGTGGGTCCCGTACATACCCGGGACCACGGCCTAGGATTGTTTCGTTGCTTGGTGACGGAACCTGCCGCAAGGCTATCAGGAGGGTCTTATGAATGCCCTTATCATGATGGTACCAGGAAGGAGGGAGCCAGCACTCCCCTCGGTCGCCTGGAGGCCCACAGGTCAGATCGGAAGTTTTAGTTGCACAACATGCCTAATACCACTGTAAACACGAACACATATTGATAGCCGCAAGTTTCCCCCGACCCGATGCAAGTTGTTCCTTTTATGAATTATTAGATGATTATCAGATTCCGAGAATGAGCAAGAGCAAGTCAGGAATATCAGGAGTACTGTACGTACTATAATGTATCACATGTGTATCAGGAGTACATTTTGTACTATCAAGATGTCAGGTCATCATTCCCGTTATCGTGATAATCATGAGAGTCAAGTATATCATGCTGGGTGTCAAGTGATAGCATGATAAGAGGATGATATTTGGCAGGTAACCAGTCATGTCAAGCGATTGATATTAGTCCAGTGGCAAGTCATATCATAACAAGAGGTCTTGCCAAGCAGTAGCATGTCTGATGTTAGGTGATAACAAATCAGTTGTCAGGTGATATACATGTGTTAAATAGTAGCATGTAAATGACAAGTATGAAGTAATGGCATGTAGTAAAGCAGTAGCTGAGCACAACCAAGCGGAGCTGAGCAAGCTGGAGACATAGACAGCAACCAGTATTTAACACTAGAGCGTCTGGCAAGGTTACAGGGACAACTCGGCTTAAAGTGCGAGTAGAAAATCCGGCAGCATCTCGCCTAGACGAATCAAGTGGTAAAGCACTGAACGCTGATCATGACAACCAGGCGGGGCCGAAGACCTGACGGTCCCAATCACTTCCCTTTCGAGATAGTGAGTGACCGGAGGCTGAGGGCTGAGAGGCCTAACGATCCCAATCACCTCTCTTTCGAGATAGTGAGTGACCGGAGGCTGCACTGAGAAACCTGACGGTCCCAATCACTTCTCTTTCGAGATAGTGAGTGACCGAGGCTGAAGAACGGAGAGACCTGCCGGTCCCAATCACTTCCCTTTCGGATAGTGAGTGACCGGAGGTTAAAGGCTGAGAGACCTGCAATGTTAGTACCACATGAACAAGAATTAACTACCATAATACAGGCATTCGTCACAGAGCAATACATGTCCAGACATTGGCACTCGGCCATACACAAATACAGGGACTCAGCCCAATACATAATACATGAAAACATGGAGTAAAACACATGTCGACCCGACGAAGCGGGGAAACCCAAATGGAGGCGAGAGCGAGAACACTCGCCTAAATCACCGGAAAGCCGAAAAGTCTGGAATCCATGGAACTCGCGCACGCGCCATAAATATAATAATATATAAATGTTTAGAGGGAGAAAGTGGAGAGGAGAGAGAAAGAGTTAGAAAAGTAGAGAGAGAAAAGGGAGAGAGAATGGAGACGCGAAAATATAGGCAGATGCGGAAAAATAGGCAGATGTGGGAGGCAGATGTGGGAGGCAGATGCGGGAAAATAGGCAGATGCGGGAGGCAGATGCGGAAAAATGGGCAGACGCGGGAAAATAGGCAGACGCGAGAAAATAGGCAGATGCGGGAGGTAGATTCGGGAAAATAGGCAGACGCGGGAAAAGAGGCAGATGCGGGAGGCAGATGCGGAAAATAGGCAGACGCGGGAAAATAGGCAGATGCGGGAAGCAGATGCGGAAAAATAGGCAGACGCGGGAAAATAGGCAGACGCGGGAAAATAGGCAGATGCGGGAGGCAGATGCGGGAAAATAGGCAGACGCGGGAAAATAGGCAGATGCGGGAGGCAGATGCGGGAAAATTGGCAGACGCGGGAAAATAGGCAGATGCGGGAAAATAGGCAGACGAGGGAAAATAGGCAGATGTGGGAGGCAGACGCGGGAAAATAGGCAGACGCGGGAAAATAGGCAGATGCGGGAGGCAGATGCGGGAAAATAGGCAGACGCGGGAAAATAGGCAGATGCGGGAGGCAGATGCGGGAAAATAGGCAGATGCGGGTTTGCAATTGCCACCGGAATGATTACCGGAATAATCGTGAACGATTACCGGAATAATCACCGGAGATATTTCCAACGAAGAGGAGCTCGGCCCCCAATCCTAAGGAGGTGGCCGGCCCTTGATGTAGTGAAGGGGTGGTGGTTGTGAAGATGATGATTTTGGTGGTGATGGAATTGTTGAAGAGGATGAGAGGAGGAGGAGGAATAGGTGTTGTGGTGGAGAAGATGGTGGTGGTGAAGGTTAATTTGAGGAAGATGAAGAAGAAGAAGAAGAAGGTGGAGTTGGTGGTGGCTTTGAGGAGGAAGAAGATGGAGATTGAGGTGATGTTGGTGGAGATGGAGGAAAAGGGGGGGTATGACCGTCGGAGTTGGGGTCTCCTCGTCGGCGTCGTGGTGGCCGAAGGCGCCGGCAGTGGTGGCCGGTTGGTTGCTGGTCTCTCATGGAGAAAGGAAGAAGGAAGAAAAATGAGGAGAAGAGAAGAAGAAAGGAAAGAAAAAGAAAGGAAAAAGAGAAAGGAAAAAGGGGGTGATTATGAGGAAAGTGATTGATGAGAGAGGGGGTGTGGTGATGGGATGTGGCCCACGTGGAGGGGAGTGGGCTGGATCAGTGGAGGAAAAGAAAAGGAAAGAAAGAAAGAAAAGAATGGATTGGAATAAAAATAATAATATTATAATATGGTCGCGAAAAATCGACTGTTCCAGAAAAATCTCAAAAAATACCCGGAGGTAGAAAACGTCATCCTGAGGAATAATATGAAATCAGTTTTTAGAAATAAAATTCCGTTTTCAAATTAAAAATTCGAAAGTCAACCGCCGGTACCGGTCTACACCGGGTCGGCCGGATTTTGATAAATTCCGAAAAACCCCAGAAATGTATTAAAGAATAAAATATAATTTTAAGAAGTAAAGTGAAAGTGGAATTCAGAAATTCATTTTCAATTGTAAACTAAAAATCTGGGAATCGGTCAGCGGTACTGGTCGACACCGGTTTTGAAGATTTACAACTTAATTCAGGAAAATTCTAAAAAATCATAGAAAATCTAAAATATTGGAAAATGATGTTTAAAACTAAATCGATCAAATCGGAATACCGGAATGTCCCAATCGAGCAATACTCTAGGATCGGGCCCTCGGTTCAGATTAGGGCTGACTCCGAGTCCACGAATCCAAATCCAAGACAAAACATTCATATAAATAATTCATAATACAAAACAAATACAAGAAGTAAATCAAAAAATACGATCGAAAAATCTGAATACACAACTAAGTACGTATTCTGGGAGCGGGGTGTTACAGCGAGGCTAGCTTTTCTTGCAAGCGAATGATTACGGAAAAATAGAGATATAGTTAAGGGTTAGAGGGATATTATCTGGATGGATGCATGTCTCTGTCTTCCACAATATATCCGCGGTAGTAAGGGCTAAAGCGAGTCGAACCTCAGGGAGAGATGCGATGGAAGCTTTTCATTACTATTGTCTTCTTATTATCTTCTCTGTTTAAGAACTTGAAAAGAAGATATGTATTGTATATTGATAAAAATATTAATAAAAAAAAGGTTCACAGTTTACTAATAATCAACTACCATAACATGCTAATGCCCGATAAATAATGACTTCACTTCAAACCCTAAACACAATATTTTACCACAAAATCAAGCAAGATATATAAGATAAAAACTAGGTTATGATTTAAAATAACACCAACTAAGTTTTAACATTACAATATCAAGATTGTCAGTTAAGTAAAAAATAAGAAAAAATTATTAGAAAATACTTAGCAAATCTTAACCCTAGTTGAAATAACACTGATTAAAATTTAACATAAAAATATCAAGATCTTTATCAAGTATAGATTAAGAAAAAAAATTAAAAAGTATTAACAGATATTTAACCTAGTTGCTTATCCTCATGTGTCTTCAAGAATAATGATTGGAGTAAGCATGCATACAATCTAATATGGTTATCTACTAAATACTAGATGTAATGGTGGTGATATTTTAGCAAGGTATGAGAAAAGATCTAGCTACTCATGCTTGAAGACTAAATTAAAAAAGAATGTACAAAAAATATATAAAAGAAGCAAATAAATATCAATGAAAGGAAAATTGAAAAGAACAACAAAAGAACCTTGTTTATTGAGCTGTCACCATCAAAATACAATAGCTCCTTCCTTCTTTACAAAGCTTGAACTAAACTAAAACTAGAAATTACAATGGAGATCCGGAAAGGAAAGATGATCTAAAGAAAGCCCTAAGCTTGATTTTCAAAGATGCCTCTCCTCTGTTGCTCTTCAAGGGTATTTATAGGGGATTCCAGTAGTAGAGTCCCAGTATAATACTCTCCCTAAACCGTCACGCACGCGGCCACAGAAATGCGGTGTTTTCACGGAAAAAAGAAGGAGGTGCGACCTTTTTGTGGAGTCTAGGCACGTGCTTTAGCGCTTAGCTTCATCTCATCCATTCATCTGAAGATTTATTCTTAGAATCCTCATTTGAATTTTAGAATTTAAAATAACCTTGTTTCTTAGATAACTTAGGAAACAAGTTATCTATAAATCTGAATCTTAAACTTGAATTCTCTCCTTTATCTTTAACTTGGGGATCAAGCAACTTAATTTAAATTGACGTTCTCCTTTATCTCTGATTGAGGATAGAATGATTTCTGAATTAGTTTGGGCTTGATGGGATTTTGGGCTTCTCTTTAACTTGTGGGCTTCTTTTGAGCTCTTTTCTTTTTTTTTTTCAATTATAGAGGCCTGCACATTCCAAAACAATAAAACGATAAAAGCAGCGCTTTATAAAAAATAAACACGAGAATGTGACTAAAAATATGCACTTTTGGTGAACAATCACACCCCCACACCTATCTTTTACTTGTCCTCGAGTAAAACAAGAAAAGAAAAGGAACTAATGTAATCTAAACTAACTCACTTTTGTAAGAATCACGGTTGCACTTAGCATGTGCAACAAGCCATTAAATCTCTAGGTTATCCTTAGAGTACGAGTGTTGTATCGTGAGGATTTTCAGTGAATTACATCTACAAAATTCATAAAAGAAAGAAAACAAAATGTTAGTATTTTTGAAATAAAAGAATATTTGAAAGATTTTTGTAAAAATCAAGTTAATTTATAAGTTTTAGGATCACTTAATTATTCATTCCTATAATTAGTCTCTATTTGAAAATTTGTGATCAATCTAGTTAAGAGTTCAAATTGAATTTCTAATTTAGTCTATTATTTTCCCTAAATCATATGCATCTTTATGACCGTGAATTTTAGACTCCGTATTCTTAAACTTCAATTCTTATGCCTTACACACACACGCACACACATAATTTTTCAAAAGAAGTTTGAAGTATTACCACTTTGTTTCCCTTTAAGCACTTTTTTAAATATGTATAACTCACCTAATATTTTTTCGGGTAAGTATCAAGGCTTCTTAAGACCCTAATACATAACTAATTGATTATTAAATGTGTTAATACATATATTACATTTATATATTTTTCAAACTTACCTAATTACCTTTCGCGTAAATACCAAAGTTTCCTTAGGCCAAAACACTTAGCTAATCGATAATTAGATTTGTTTTATTTTTCATACATATATATTTTTCTAATGCACAAAAGTCTTTGTTTTGAATTCTAAGTGTGTAAGTGTATAAAGTATACATATTTCATTAAGGTAAAAATCAAGGCTAAATTACTTTTTCAATTTTTTCTCCTAAACTTAAAAATCAAACAAATACTCTTATGTTGACGGAGTATTAAGAAATCATCATTATGATTTTTTTTATTCCTTAAAATTAACTTAATTACTTACAACAATAAATCAAAGTATTGTTTTCTTTTTCAAAGGTTTTTAAAAGAAAAAGAAAAAGTTTTTGTTAGTATCTACCTATGTTAGTATGTTGGTAAACCCTCCCCCACAACTATCTCATGTATTGTCCTCAATATATGAATGAATGCATGTATGCATGAAAAAGACTAAAAGAAAGATAAAATGTTACCTCAAGATGGTGGCTCCAGTGGTGGTCGGATTGGGTCAAGCGTTGCTACTCAATCTATATAACGTGGATCATTAAGAAACTCATCTTTATTGACCTCTTTCTTATGTACAGTGTTACCACCTCCAATATGGATAGGATCATGAAAAATCCTAACATAAAAGCTATCTCTATTATATGACCAAGTTTGGAAAACCATCTCACAGTCATAAGTGTCTATACCTCGATCCAACGATAAAATGTAATTTGTTGAAGTGAATGATTTAGGCTCAAGAATATTAGGTTTGTGAACCAATAATGCCTCGAAAAAATTAGTTTCAGCTCAACCTGATTAGAAAAACTTTCCTTACAAAATTTATTAAATTCATCCTCAAATTTTGCTTGAAATAAAAGTTCATCTTTATCACATTCATCTTCACAATATGATTCAACTTGTTCCTTGGGAGGAAGTGTATGTGTATCCAAATCCTCTCGAAACGATACTAACTCTTGAAAATCAGTTTAAATTCGAGAGTCAGATCTAGTTCAAGATCGGGTTCCAAACCAAAGAACTTAAGTTCACATTTATCATTCATCATATATGGAATGTGACCATCCACAATAAGTGATTCAATTCTAGAATATATGGGTACGAGAATTAATGTTGGCTTGAGAATTGAGTCCAAATTGGGTAAAGACACCGAAGTCAACCAGGGGCGGCTCAATCTCTAGAGAGGCCTTAGGCGAAAGTTTCAAATGAGACCCTTTTAAGACATATTTTAAAAATTAAATAATATTAAATAATATCTTATTTAATCAATATTCTATTGGAAAATAATTCTTCTAGTTTTTGAGATGTAAAATTTTTAATCAAGCTTTTGTATTCAAGTTTTGCTAATATATCATATTCTGTAGATAATATGGGTAGTCCATTTAATCTTTCTTGTGACATAGTTAAACTTAGGTATGATTTTATCAATTTTAATTTTGAAAATTTCATTCTACAGAAGCAACTATTACAAGGACCATGAAGTCCGCGGAAAAAAAAAACAAAATATAGAGAGAAGGCAAATATCAAGCAAGGAGGTTACATTTTCAACACAAATTTGTCCACTGGCTACAAGGGACATGCATGCATTACAAGAAGTACATAAATATTCACATCCATGATTGTATGCTAGTAAGAAAATTTGCATGTTTTGTTTACTGAATAATTTCAAGAGAAAGATAAACAGTAACTTAAGCTTGTTAGTCATAAAAAAAAAATTCTGGTCATATCGACAAACCTAATTTTCAGCCACAAGTACGGATGTTCTAATATTATCGAGCAGCATGACTTGCTCAGTGACCGGTCCTGTAACAATCACACAGTTACCTCACCAAATTTAAAAACTAAACAAAAAAGTAAAGTTTGCAAAAGAAAGCCGACGTTGATCATTTGAAACCAAAAAACATTAACATATTGAATGCTTTTAAGACAAGCTGCATAGCTTAGTTAATTAGGATTTCAAGTATAAGCGTGTTTGGTTGCAAGGAAGTGGGCGGAAGTAAGGAAATGGGGAAGTATAATTGCTCACTTCCCTATCTATTCAAACACTAGAAAGAAAATAAGAAAATCCCTTTTCTCTTTTCTCTTTTACACAACTATTTTCTCATTTTCAGAATGCTACAGTTAACTTTGTGGTCATAGAAATCTCATTTGTAATAAGTTGTAGCACAAAACAGTTAATTTTTTGATCATGTAAATCTCACTTGCATTCTAATTATAGTCTATTTTTATTTTTCTTAATTAATTTTTATTTTAATATTATTTTGCGGTCAACTTTGTGGTTAACTTTTTCACTTCCACTTTCACATTACCATTCAAACACTGAAAAAGACATAACATTTTTCAAACCACACTTCCTAATAACATCCAAACACCGGAAAACTTACTAACAAATTCTCAAGTTTCAAAGGAACCATTACCACTTCCTCACTTTTTCACTTCCTCACTTCCACCCTTAACGAAACAGGTATCAAGTCAAGCAACAATGTTGTATAGTCCCAACATTAATAGTTAAGGTCAAAATGAATCTAGTCATGCCTAACAGAAATGTTACAGATTAATGTTCTCAACCCTGCACCTCAAATGTATTAATACTATTCAAGGAATACATAGTTCAAAATTGAACCCATGTTACTGTATTTCCCTAATGTTTTTGTCAGGAATTCCTTGCGGCATCAATTTTGAGCAAACAAGTCACAGTCAATTGTGCAAGTTCTTGTGTTCTATTACTTATATGTCTTAGACTAATTCAATCTTATTTACAGAATTAACAGTGATAGTGATCCTCATAGTGAAAAGGAACCGAAGTATTTCATTTATGCACCAGATGCCTAAAGAAGCCTTTCAATAGTATTTGACATCATCAGAAAATATCACAGGCAAGAATGAGTTGTGAACGGCATACCTAGCAAAGCCTTGCCAAGTTCATTCAGTCCTGGAATTGCCCTTAAAAGCAGCGTGTTCTGCATATCAAACAAATCAAGAACAGAAACAAAAAATGAGATAAACCAAACTGAAAATTCATCACTATAAAAGACTTTCCCCATGAAAATGGGGCATACAAAGTTTCAAAAGTTCAGATGCAGAGGTTGCATGACTGGAATCAACTACAGTCGACCAATCAAACATAAAAATAGATTCAAACTGATATCTGATATCATACTGATGTCTGATATCATACAAGAAACAGATATTCAACTAGGAATTTGAACAAACAAGTGATGGGCACAAACTCAAAGCACCTGTTTGTCGAGAGGGTGCCTGAAATCGTTGGCATCAAGATCCCGAAGGACGACGGGCACAGCCCGGCAGACCGCAACCGGCGCTCCACCACTCCCCCTCTCCTTCTTTGCCTACTGCTTCTCAAAGCAAGAGGATGACCCAGCTGAGCTTGGGCCCCACTTGCGACGCCCGATTTGTGCAACAGAGAGAAGGGCTTGAGCCCAACGCCATAGCAAGAAGAAGAGAGGAGGCCATGAGAGAGAGAGAGAGAGAGAGTTATAATTAAGTAGTTAAGGGAAGTGGAAGAGACTCTTTTCTCGTTTTAGTTAAATCACTAATATGAAAATGGAGGGAAAAAAAATGAAAAAGCGTGGACGACATGATTCGAACCTGCACGGGCAAATCCAAAAATATTTCCAGTTATATCCGATAACTACTTCAGCATGCGCAAGCAAACGTTAATGCATTTTTAATATTTTATTTAAGTTTAGTTAGATACTTATTAAAACTATTATTTTGAGGCCCCCACTATATTTGGGCCCTAAGCGTCGCCTCATCCGCCTAATGGTTAAGCCGGCCCTGAAGTCAACATAGATTCAAAGTTTGAAACTAAATCACAAAGTTAGGGATCGAGTTCATATTCGCAATCAAGTTTAATCTCATTGAAGTTAAAACTTGCTAATTGGTCCAATGGTTGTGATTGGTCAAGTTCAAATTGGTGTGATGAGATTGAATCTTAGTCCAAGTCTTTAAGACACCATGATTCTCCGTCCCTGTCAATATGGCTAGGAAATCGCAAATGGTTGAAAATGGGTAAGGTAGAGTTTTCTTATCCCTATCTTTGATCAAATAATTCATTTGTACTTATAGCCGACTGATTGATTGGGTAAAATAATTTCTGACTTGAATCAGATTTTTCATACTTTCATCTAAGCCGGTAGGTTCTTTTTGTAGCGGTGGGACTTGGAAGGTATAGTAAGGATCTTAAATTTGAAAATTTTCAATGGGCTCATGCATCTTCTATTTTTTAGGTCATCGCTCGAGCTTTTCTAAGATTATCATTTTATTTTTTCAGTCTATTGATTTTTCTAATGGTTGCTTGGGAAAAGAATTATATGACGATGATTGTTGGAAAGCTGGTTGACAATATGGCTTGGAGGCATTGTATTCCCATCGACTTGGTGAAGAGTAGAGATAATTATTTTGATTATAATAATGGAATTGGGGCATGTGTTGATTAGAATGAGACCAAGCGGACATACTTGGTTGGATAAATTTTGTTAGTGAAAGTTAGTTGATGGAGGTTTGGTATAATTCGAATTGAAAGAGGTTTGAGCAAAATATGAATTATTATTAAATTAAAAAAATTGTGGTTAGAATCTAATCACTCAAAAAATTGTTAAAACACACAAACAAACAAAACATAAAAATATTATAGCGTAAGTTAGGGTAAATTTTAGACCTAGACGACTCCGAACTGGTTAGACTATCACAGGAGGTACATTGCAGACTGTAGCCATAAGCTAATCAGCCAGATAGGTGGCAAGATTGGTGGGAGGTATACGTCAAGAAGGACCTAATTAAGCTAAACCATCAACCTTCGAGGTTTCGCCTCTCAATCCCTTACCTTAGTCACCAATTTGGTAAGAGTTAAATTCTAATAAATTCCTCCTTAGGTCATCTCCTAATGAGTTCGAGATCTCCCTATGGCCAACGTCTACTCAAATTTAAATTAGGATCGGATTAGTAAGCACGGAGATCGTTTGGGCCAAGGGAGAGTAATTACTTCCTCACCTTTCTTGTTTAAAGATTTACACTTAAATCTATTTAGTGCAAAATTGTGCAAGAAATAGATAGGGATTACTCAAAACAAATAATTCACCATAAGTATTTTCTAATCTAGATGCTATGCAGACTTACCTCATCTCCAGCTCTCTTCAGTAATAATGAAATTTTAAAAGAAATAGACCCGTACCTAAATGCAAGTCTATCCATTTTTAAATTTCAATCAATAAGTTAATGTTGTTATTTAGAAACAGTGTGCTATTACAAATTTTAAAGAAACTGAAAATAGAAGAGACAGAAAATTACCGTTTAGAAGCACTCGCAGAAGACTCAGCATGTGGGTCAACCACTTTGTCGCGGAAACACATCAAAGGTCGTGTTTGCGTGGTTTTGTGGTTGTCTACTGTGCTCTGCTTTCTTGAGCAGAGGCACATGTACGCAAGCATTGCTCTGCACCCTTCAGTTTCTTGAAACCTGTTCTTGCACACCCGAACAGAGAAGAATTAGTCAGGAAACAAGTTGTACTGTTCCCTCCTCGGCAACAACGTCAAAATTTGATTGTGAGAAAAATAGAGATACAGTTAAGGTTAAAAGGATGTTATCTGGATGAATGTGTGTCTCTGTCTTGCACAATATACCCGCGGTAGCAAGAGATAAAGCGGGTCGAACCTCAGGGAGAGATGTGATGGAAGCTTTTCAGTATTGTTGTCTTCTTATTATCTTCTCTGTTTAAAGAACTTGGAAAGATGGGATGTATTGTATGTGGATAAAAAATTAATCTAAAAGAAAAGTTCATATCTTACTAATAATCAACCACCATAACATGCTAATGCCCAATAAATAATGACTTCACTTCAAACCCTAAATATGATATTCTACCACAAAATCAAGAAAGATACATAAGATAGAAACTAGGTTATGATTTGAAATAACACCAACCAAGTTTTAACGTTACAATATCAAGATTGTCAATCAAGTATAAAGTAAGAAAAAATCATTAGAAAGTATTAGAAAATCTTAACCCTATTTAAAATAACACTAATTAAAGTATAACATTAAAATATCATGATCTTCAGCAAGTATAGATTAAGAAAAATAATTAAAAATTATTAGAAAATATTTGACCTACTTGCTTATCCTCATGTGTCTTCAAGAACAAAGATTTGAGTAGCCATGCGTACGATGTAATCTGCTTATCTACTAGATACTAGTGGTGATAATGTTTTAACAAGTTATAAGAAAAGAGCTAGCTACTCATGCTTGAAGATTAAATTAAGAAAGCATGTAAAAGAAAGCATATAAAGGAAGCAAATAAATATCAATGAAAGAAAAATCGAAAAGAAGAACAAAAGAACCTTATTTATTGAGCTGTCATCATCAAAATACAATAGCTCCTTCCCTCTTTACAAAGCTTGAATTAAACTAAAATTAGAATTATAATGGAGATTCGGAAAGAAAAGATGATCTAAATAAAACTCTAAACTTGATTTTTCAGAGGTGACTCTCCTCTGCTGCTCTTCAGGGGTATATATAAAGGATTCCAGTTGTAGAGTCCTAGTAGAATAATCCCCCAAACCGCCATGCACGCGGCCATAGAAATGTGATGTTTCTGCAGTAAAAAAGGAGGAGGCGCGGCCTTTTTGTGGAGTCTGGGCATGTGCTTTGGCGCGTAGCTTCATCTCATCCATTCATCTGAAGATCTATTATTAGAATCCTAGTTTGAATTATGAAATTTAAAATAACATTGTTTCCTAGATGACTTAGGAAACAAGTTATCTACATATCCGAGTTTTAAACTTAAATTCTTTCCTTTATATTTGACTTGGGGATCAAGCAACTTAATTTAAATTGACTTTCTCTTTTATCTCTGATTTAGAATAGGATGATTTCTGAAATAGCTTGGGCTTGATGGGCTTGTGGGCTTCTTTTAGACTCTTTTCTATTCTCTTTTTAATTATAGAGGCTTGCACATTACTAAACAATAAAATGATTAAATAGCAGTGCTTTATAAAAAAAAATAAACATGAAAATATGACTAAAAATATGCACTTTTGGTGAATAATTAGCGAAGCTATGCCTTAGCTTTTTGGGGCGAGGCTAGCTTTCCTTGTAGGCGAAGCTATGCCTTAGCCTTTTTGGGGCAAGCTAGCTTGATAGGTGAAGCTAAAGACTTTTGCATGTTTATTTTCTTCAAGTACTAACATGCATGTTTTTTGCTTTCTTGCAGTACACTACGCACCGAGACCGTCAAACAGCTTGTTCGGGTCCATAAGAGGAATGGATAGGAGTACATACTTCTAGCTCTAGGGTTAGGCTTCACTCTTCAGTGATAGGAGCACGCTAAAAAGAGATGCTCTGCTTCTCGCATCTGATGAGCGTGTTACGAGGAGTATTTTGACCATCGTCCTAATTGAAGATCACAATAGGATGGTGTACAAGAAATCAGATTTCATGCTCGGGGATGCAGCACCCAATACTGACCAACAACTTCTCACTGGGGAGGGTCAGTGGATCTTTACTATCAAGGATGAGAAGTACTATCTTCCATCAAGCAAGTGACACTTTCCTCTTTCATTCTTTCAATTGGTAATGGCACACGGATGATGAAATGGTCTGTGACTTGGTCCACAGATTCAGTACATGTGGGGATCCTGACGTCCAATGGCTACAATTGTTCTGGATAGCCTAGGGCTGTACTTAGTCTGCATCCTGGGAGAATAGGTCAAGACATTCTGGTTGGGGAAAATTGTAACACCCCATCCTCGTATACGTGCACAGTTACGTATCCTGATTTTTGGTGCATTTTATTATTATTATTTTATTTTATTTTATTTTCTGCTATTTAAATACTTACTCATATAGCAGTACTGCGTGATTTGATCCGTTTGGTATTCATATTTGACTAATTTTAGTTTCAAATATTATCTTTTAATATTCTGGATTTTTCATGATTTTCTAGAAATTTTCGGAATTAAGTTGTAAATCTTCAAAACCGGTGTCGGCCAGTATCACTGGTTGTTTCCAGGAATTTTAATTTGCAATTGGAATTAAATTTATGAATTCTGCTTTCACATTCCTTCTTAAAATTATATTTTCTTCCTTTGGGCATTTTCTGGGAATTTTCAGATTTTATCAAAAAATCCAGCTTACCCGGTGTAGACACCGTTCATAGTATATTTCAGGATTTTTATTTTGAAAATGGAATAGAATTTCTGAAAAGCGATTTCACCAAAAGTCTTTATATAATATTTATTATTTTTAAGAATTTTTGGGAAGCTTTCCGAGATACTTTAATTTTTGGGACTTTTCGGTATTTTCCCAGATACCGAGGAGATTGTCCCATATATTCCACTTTTGTCTTTTCCCATTTTCTCTTTCCTCCCTCAAACGCGAGTCTTACCTGGGATCCTGCATTTAATGCAGAGATCTTCTCCACGTGCCGCATTTAATGCGCTGTTAATCAACTCCCATCAAGCCATCATGACTTTCGTCCTTTTGTGAAACGCAGCTTGACATCTTTCCTTAAACGCAGCTTTGATTTCCGCGTTTGACTCATTTTGGCCTAAACGCAGCCCACCTTTTGCTTAAACGCAGCCCATCCCCTTCCTTGAAATGCAACATTCTTGATTTGGCTTTCCAAGGCAAAACTTGCAATCATTACTTCCCCACTATATAAATACCCCCACACACTCTCTCTCTTTCATTTACTTCTTCCTTGCTTCCTGCAGCCTCCAACAGAGAGCCACCAAGAGAGAGTCTCCTCCTCCCTTGGACCACCATATACTCCACCTACTCCACCTCCATTTTCACCACCAACACCACCACTTCTTTCTTCTCCATCTCCCACTCCTTTTCCAACAACCACAACATCCCCATACCACCAACTTCAACCTCTTTCACCAAGAAACCACCAAAGAACCCATCTTCACCAAAAAGCTTCACCACCATCTCCACCACCACCTGCACCACCGTGGCCACCACCAAGCATACCATCATCACCTCCTCGTCGACCTCTTTCCGACGGACTATAGATTCGTCCCCCGCAACAACGTTTGCAAGATCCCGTTTTGGAGTGGTGAACTAGACTTGCACCTCCATCTTCTCCAAACAACCACAACCCCTTTCCATCAACTTGTGAGGACCGGTACCCTCCTTTGGATTGGGACCGAGTTTCTCTGCGTCGGACGCATTTTAGGCGAGTAATTCTACTCGCCAAGACTTGGATATTATTTCATATTTGTTAAGAAAACACACCAGTTTCCTAAAAACGCACCAGTTTGCTGAAAACGCACCAGTTTCCTAAAAACGCACCAGTTTCCTGAAAACGCACCAGTTTCCTGAAAACGCACCAGTTTTCTGAAAACGCACCAGTTTCCTGAAAACGCACCAGTTTCCTGAAAACGCACCACTTTCCTGAAAACGCACCACTTTTCTGAAAACGCACCACTTTCTTGAAACGCACCACTTTCTTGAAACGTGCCACTTTTTGAGACGCGACCCAACCGAACGCAGCCTTCTTAAGTCGATTTGACCCTTTACTATAGTCGACTAACTCCTTCTCTAAGTCGACTAATTTCTCTCCCTAGTCGACTAATCTTGATTAATTGTTATGGTTAATTACTTCTTTGATTTTGAACATTATCTTTGGGTCATTTATTATATATCGCTATTTGCAAGACTTGTCACTTGATGAATATCACCTCTTATCATGCTATCTATTAACATAAGGCATGATCCACTTGACCCTCATAATTATCACGATAACGGGAATAATGACCTGACATCTTGGCAAGTACAACTGTACTCCTGATACTCATGTGATACATTATAGTACGAACCAGTACTCTTGATATTCCTGACTTGTTCTTGTTCATTCCCGTTATCTGATAATATTGTTAAACCATAAAACGAGACAACTTGCATCGGGTCGGGGAAAACTTGCGGCTATCAATATATGTTCGTGTTTACAGTGGTTTTAGGAATGTTGTGCAACTACATGTTCCGGTCTGACCTGTGGGCCTCCAGGCGACCGAGGGGAGTGCTGGCTCCCTCCTTCTTGGTACCATCTTGATAAGGGCATCCTATAAGACCCTCCTGTTAGCCTCGCGGCAGGTTCCGTCCACCAAGCAACGGAACAATCTTGGGCCGTGGTCCCGGGTATGCACGGGACCCACTGTAAACATAGTTCATTGATACCCCCGTCGGTTTCCAATAACAACCTCGATTTACTTCTATGTGGATGTATGTGTGTTGGGACGCTACTACACATACCTAGACATACGGGTAGGACGAGTAACAAGTATAAATAATGGAAATGGTGTAAATAATGTTATTCGAGCTTTACCTTCATAACTCCATCTCATGCTCACTGTACTCTTGCGCTCAACCCAGTTTTTGATGCTTATTACTGTTGATCATGTTAACTCATGCATATACTTGTCTCTACCCAACAATTGGTTTTTACCTGCATATTTGTTAGGGAGATTCTGACTCCCCTGAACTCGCATGTTCAGGCTCTGAAGCGTGGATTGAAGTAGAGCCCTCCACTGAAGATCAAGCCTACTTCTCGGAGCAAGCTGTTTGCCCTAGCTCCTTCCATTCCTGAATCCTTCCACTAGCTCGGGGATCTCCTTTCCAGCCCGTGAGCATCTTTTGTTGTATAAATTGTAATTCCTACTTGTATCTAGTGGTGATATAATGTACATGTAACAGTATATCACACTTTGTGATGACTTTGTAATCCTTATGTTGGAATGTATGTTATCACGTGCTTCCGTACTCTTTTATCTGCAAGTATTGTTGCTTAGCGTGTATACGTGAGGGTATTTCTGACCTGCGTATGTACGTCGCAGTGACGTCCCCGTACCCGTGGGATCGGGGCGTTACAAAAATCCAACGATGTCTCATCCGTTCCTCAATCAGTTTATCAAGGTTCAAGGTAACACCTGACGACAGATTTAGGGCTTCAGGCTGGTTACATCCTGCTCAAAAGCTGTGGTAAGGGATTTGACGTTATACATCTTGAAGCACTTCAATGCGAATCTGAGAAGCTTGGACTCCATGAGGCTGTTAGGGCAACTTGTCATGGATCGAGGTAAGCGCGCCCAACTTTTTTGCCATCTTCAAGGAATACGTACTTGATACATATTCTGATTTTTCTATTATATTTTTTAATTTAGTTTTGTATTTATTTTTGTTTTATGATTATTTGTGCTATTGTTTTGTATTGAATCTGGCTTCGTAGACTCAGAGTCAGCCCTACTCTGAACCAGGGACCTGATCCTAATATATTACTTGATTTAGTCTTTTGATAGTCAGATTTGACCAATTTTAGTTTCAAACATCATTTTTTAATATTTTATATTTTTCATAATTTTTAAAAAAATTTCAGAATTATTTTGCAAAATCTTCAAAACCGGTGTCGATTGGTATCGCTGACTGACTCTCGGATTTTTTAGTTTTCAAACGGAGTCAAATTTCTAAAATTATCTTTCACATTACTTCTTAAAATCTTATTTTCTATTTAAATACATTTTTTGAGATTTTTCTGAATTTATCGAATTTCGACCGGTTTTGGTGTCGACCGGTATTGTTGGAAGATTTCAGAATTTTTAATTTAAAAATCAAATTGAATTTATCGAATCTGATTTCATTAGGCGTTTTAAAATAATATTTCTATTTTGAGAATTTTTCAAAACGTTTCTGAAATAGTCGATTTTTACCTGCATTAAATAATATTATTTTCTTAGTTTCTTTTTCTTTATTTCCCTTTCTTTCTTCTCCACCTGCTTCCGTACTCCTCCTCATGCCTCTACCGACAGCAGCGCCATTCCCCCCACTCTCCCCATACTCCTCCCTCTCCCTCTCCTTCTCTTTCTTTCCTTTTTTTTTCCTTTCTTTCTTTCCTCCTCATTTCTCAATTTCTCCTCCTCTTCCATTTCTCCCACCAACTTCTTCTTCCTCCCCTTGACTGTCGCCTCCACCAGTGCCACTAGCGTCACCACCGCCCCCTAGTCGGCACCGCCTCCAGCCAAGCTCCTCTTATCTCTTCTCCACTTCCCTCCTCTCCAATCACTTCTCCTTCTTCCCCAATTTCCCTAAAAACCTATCACCATTACTTTCTTTTTTTCTCTAAATTCACCTTCAAATCTCTTAATTTCTTTACTTCTACCATCCTACCACCATCTCCTCCTTCTCCAACTCTCTAGACCACCACAACTCTATCAACCACCACCACCACCTTCACCATCAACACCAACAACAACAATAACAAAAACATCATTAACAACAATAACAACTCCTACAACCCACCTCCCTTCCTCCTCCTCCAGCCGTGCGCCACCCCCCCTCTGGTGACGCCGCTGCCCAGGCCATCGCCGGCGGCCAGCAGCCCTGGCCGCACCCCTCCCACCTTCTCCTCTTATTTCTTCATTTCTTTCTTTCTTCCTTCCTTTCTTTTCTTCTTTCTTTCTTTTTCTTTCTTTTCTCTTTTACCCACTTCTTTTCTATCAAACTCTCTCTCACCCCTCTACTAATTCCAGCAAGCCCTCTCTCTCCCCTCATAACTCTCTCACATTCTCCATCTCTCTCTAGGTTCTCTCTCTAGCTCTCTCTTTGTAGCTTCTTTCTCTCCCTCTAACTAATTCTCCTCTCTCATTCTCTCTATATGTATATATATTTATATCTTAATATGGATTGGTAGCATGCACGTGGTGTTCGTGGATTTCTCAAATATTGCTTGGCGTGTGTGATTTTAGGCGAGTACCTTTTCTGGGATATGTTATTATGGCTTTTAATACATGATGTATCATTATGCGAGATGATATATGATATGCGAATGATTTTCTAATATTAACATGTTATACGAATACCTGTTTACCGTTATTATAACTCATTGGACTGGTATTATACTTGTAATGAGTATGCCAAGATACGCTCCCGCTTTGCTCAGCTTTACATAGCTAATTAATAGATGAATTTATTGTTTTTATAGATATGGTTATGGAGAGTTTGAAATGTTTAAATATATTGTTCTCCTATACCATGTTCATAACTGGATGATTACCTGACATATGATGTTATAACTCTGTATTCAACTCACCGGTTTCAACATGTTAATTAGCTGAAACTGATATGTTTATACTTGACACTTAATATCTGACACCTGCCAATTAATATGCTATCACTTGATACTCGGCACATGCTACACTTGGTACCGATATACTTGACCTGATGTTGTGACACCTGACTGGATTTTTATTACACCTGACACCTGTATTACAATGTCTATTCATGATTATCACTTTTACGGGGACTTGACATAATTATTATATAGTTACCAGACATTTGGTATTCCTGAACTCCTGTACTCCTGAAACTCCTGCGCTCATGAACTCCTGTATTCCTGAACCCCTAGAACAGGAAGACTCTTGATATTAATCTCCCGATACTATACCCCTGCTGATCCCCGTAATTGGCTAATCATAGATATTTGATTGGTTTAAACTCTGAATCTTTGCAATATATCCGCGGTAACTAAGGCTAAAAGCGGGTTGAACCTCAGGGAGAGATACGATAGAAGCTTTTCAGTACTATTGTCTTCTTTATTATCTTCTCTGTTGTTAGAACTTAGAAAGAGAAAAGATGGATTGCATATAGATAAAGGATTAAACTAAAGAAAGGTTCACAACTTACTAATAATCAACCACCATACATGCTAATACTAGATAGATAATTACTTCACTTTAAATCCTAAACATGATATTCTACCACAAAATCAACTAAGATACATAGGAGAAAAACTAGGATACGGGTTGAAATAGCACAAACTAAGATGTAACATTACAATATCAAGATTGTCGGTCAAGTATAAAGTAAGAAAGATCATTAGAAAGTACAAGCAAATCTTTAACCCTAACACTTATTAAAGTTGAACATTAAAATATCAAGATATTTATCAAGTATAGATTATGAAGAACAATAAAAAAGTGTTTAAACTAGTTGTTTATCCTAATGAGTCTTCAAGAATAAAGATTTGAGTAGGCATGTATATGATCTAATCTTGTTATCTACTAGGCATTAGATGTGATGGTAGTGACGTCTTAGCAAGCCATGAGAAAAATCTAGCTACTTATGATGAACATGATAAGTAAAAGAAAGCAAGAAATAAGAAAAAAAAAAAAGCAAAAATAAAATAAATAACAAAAGAGATATGAAAAGAAAGAAAGCACCTTGTATTAATATATCACCTCGAATTACAATGGCTTCTCCTTCTCAAAAATCTTGAAGTAGAACTAGAACTAAAATCTAAAAAATACAAAAAAATTTGGAGAAGAGACTAAAGAAAAATCCTAAGTTATGATCTCTGATGTGGACATACTTGATATTGAGAGATTTCAGCTCTTTAAATAGGCCTCAAATCTAATCACAATAGGATACAAATTAGAAGGTTTTCTAATTCAACAAGGAATTCAGTCCTGCAGCAAGTTGACATGTTGTTTACTGAATATGACTTATCAGACGGCTAAATTAAACAGAGTGATAAACATAACAATTGTAGTCCTTTAAGTTTTCTTTCTTTAGCATCTTAAATCATCAGATTTTAATATCTGTAGTAAAAGTTATGATCCGAATACTAAAAGGTGTACAGTCAGAATCCAAGTCTGAATTGATTTTGAACTCCATTTAATTTAAATTATCCTCTTTTTCCTTTTTAGGATTAGCTTTATCCCCTTCAACTTCTAAGACTTTATCTTCTAAATTTGAACTTGAATAGGAGATGAAGATTAATCCTTTCCTCCTTTGGATTCATTTAATCCAACTTTAGATAGGATTAGGGATAAAATGAAGCTTCTTTTATCTTTATCCTATCATTTAAGTAACTACGCACCATAATGAAAAAAGGGGTTAATAGCATTAATTAATAAAGAAATGATCAAGGATATATGTGTAAAAGTGATGATAAAAAATGCAATTTTGGAGTACAATCAATATTGAATTACCGTGAATTCACTGTGGACATTATAACTGGACAATCTATAATAAATTACTCAACTTATACTGGGCGGGAGAAACTGATGGATACCAGTATGATGTCATATTCATAATGGTGGATATCTCTGAAGTGTTATGTGGGGCGCGTAATGATAAGTCCTCAGAAGCAGAAGCTATATCTCTGAAGTATTGTGTGGGGCACGTAATGATAAGTCCTCGGAAGCAGTAGTCTGAACCCCTGAGCCGTAATCCTGGGCAGAGATGGGACCCACTATAAATATGAGCATCAGATTTATCAGTTTTCAAGTAATAACACGTCTTAATTATAAGTGAATGTATGTGTACCGGTAATGCATACCTAAACATATAGATCAGATGAATAACATTAGAATTTATAACCAACAATAATAATATTAGGAGCGTAGGATATTTGATCACTCCTTGTTCGGGTCCCGATACTCACATATCAGACCCGAATGAGTTCTACCAGAGTGCGAACACTAGTATGGACTATCAGTGATGTGAGACACTGGTAGAGAGACGATTGAAATATCAAACGATATTGATTATTATTATTGAATAACTTAAAATGCAACACCTTTATATTCACTAGTTATAGTGATGAATTATTTAACCAGGTGTTATGCCCTGAGTTGACCCCTACTTTATGACATGTAATTTCTGTGATACAATGATTACTCTAGACACACTCTAGTTCTGTTACTTTGAGGGCAACTCAAGTTGTATGGACTCAGATGATGGCGATATGGGTTATATGATATATAAATGAGGGTTTTCTTGTTTGGATTATCCCCTTGACATATCAATCTCATGAATCCATAATCTGAGCTTGTATAACTAGTTTTGTCCATACTTATATTTATTGCATGCTTAATGTATTTATCACATGTTTATTTGTACTTAAGTTCTGACACTGTTTCTATTGATCTTTTTCGATTCAGATTTATCGATATACATGTATTTACTTGATTTCGGATTTATTGTTGTTTCTCTAATTTTCATTTATATTGGTGATCATTACCTGTACCTGTATGCTTAAATCACATCACTTGACCATGTACTCGTATGACTGCCTGAGCACGCTAACTGACTTTAGCTTACGTACTTGCTGGGTTACTTTCTGACAATCTTGGATCCTCATGTCCAGATTCTAGAGTCTGGACTGTGGTGGCTTTACTGTAGCCGATCATAGTGAATAGCGAAAGCGTGGATTAGCGGTTGCCTATCCGGATCCTCTTTCTTTCAGCCTCCCTTTGTTCAGCTCGCAGATTCTCATCTTTCTACTCGTGAGTACTTTCCCGTCTTTTATATTGTAAATCCTCCTTTTGCGCTTCTTGGTGATTTATGTTCTTGAGATATTGTATCTTGCCCTATAATAACTGTGTACTTGTGCTATTATTGCTGGACTATATATTACCACTGTGATTTCGTACTCTGATTCTTACATGTACTGATGCTTAGCATATATATGTGAGGGTATTCCCGCCCTGTATATATACGTCGGAGTAACATCTCCGTACCCATAGGATCAGGGTGTTACAACTGTCCAGCTTCAGGGACCTTCTCACTCCCATCGGCGAATTAGGATTGGCGCTGGATGACATGTGAGAAATGTCTAATATCTCAATTGGTTTGATGCCATATGAGGAGTATTTCCCTTGCATGATGGAATTGGAGCAGTTGGAGAAGGATGACTCGGAGATATTTGAGACATATCTGGAGCTGATGTGTCATTTTTACATTTGCATGGGCATCCACAAAGCTCGAGGGATTGTGAATTGGATGAAAGTTTGGGAAGATTACCTATTCTTTGTTCTGGATGGTGCCCCGGAGGAAGTTCAATTTTCGATATTGGATGACGATATCATCCGGGTGATGGTATCCAGTGGACATGAAGATGTTGTCCTATATGAAGATGATGACATCTATGAAAAAGGAAACAAGTTCAAGAGCTTTCACCACTAGGCGAGCCAACCTATGTCCAAGAATGCCCTTCTTGTTGCTTCTTATCGGTCTGTCTGAAGAAATGCGTAGTTCCGTCTCCTCCATATGATGGAATCCTAACGTGGGTGCTCTTCCCTGCCGTTCTGCTCGCTCATAGCAAACCCTTTGAACTGCTCCCTGCTATGGTCTGCTATATCTAGCAAGGTCTTTGGGCACTGACAGAAACTTTTTGCAGGCCGCCAGCTACTAAGAGAGGCAAGTGGCAAGTTCTACCCCGTGACGGACCTTGCCCTAGGGTAGAGATGCCCTATACATACTTGATGGCATGGTTCGCGATGCATTCCCGCCATCATTCACCAGGAGAAGAGCCCCCCGAGGATGTTCGTTTTGCACATCTCCACCGATTCGAGAAATCACAATGGTAGCGGACTTATATAGCCGGGGTATAGAAGCTAATACGTCGTTACAATGTGTACAGTTTCTTTCGATGTTTCCCTTCCATTCTAGGTGCTAGATATGGTGAAGAGTTCCACGATATTAGGGATGGGAGCTCTTCACTTAGACAAGGTATATTTAAGTGGTTGGTCAGCATCAGGCCAACCCACTTGGTATATTGATGCGGGGATATATGCTATCTGGAGCCGTATGCCCCAGCCACTTTACTCGCTAGTTCGGGTATGACCAGCTCTATATCGGCAATCCCAATCCCCGCCTGGCATTCATAGTAGCTTGATCGATGGTGCAAGATCCTGGAGACACTTTATCGTCGGCTGCATCGAGGCCCAATTCTTTATGCCACTTAGAACTTCTAATCTTCTGATGTCATTAGGGTTCTGCCAGTGGCACAAAGCTTCCAACTCCAACCCATCAGGATTTAATATC
Organism: Agave tequilana; assembly: GCA_038442645.1. NCBI lineage: Eukaryota > Viridiplantae > Streptophyta > Magnoliopsida > Asparagales > Asparagaceae > Agave > Agave tequilana. The sequence continues at coordinate 31,633 of JAVJIF010021534.1, forward strand.
TACTCGTCCGGGACCAAGCTCATTTCTAAACGACTGAAGTAGAAAGCGACAGAGCTTGACCAAGGGAAGCGAGTTCGGGTCTTGGGTCTCCCAGAATTCTTGGCTGAAGTAGGTAGTAAAGCTTCAAATGCCGAGAGTCCTTGCTTTGAGGATGTTGCTATCGGTGGAGCTACTCAAGAAGCTCTTAGTGGAGTAGGCAAAGCTCCACTTGAGAAAAGGGAAGAGGAAGAAGACCCTGACATACAATTCAAGCGAAAGCGGAAGGATCCTGAGCCAAAGGAGTTTACCTGTAAAGAGCCTACTCGGAAGGAGCCTGCTCGTAAGAAGCAAGTGGCGAAGAGGGCTCGCCGAGACACTCAGAAGGTTTCTACTACTGTAGAAAGTAAGTGGCAGAAGTCCCTCCTTCTAATCCTTTAATCATCAGATTGCCTAGTCGGAGAGGGACTAAGAGGGAGCCTGCTCAGGTTCTTGGTAAGCTTGATTTTCTTCACATTGTTTTCCTTTATCCTTTTTACTTCAGTGAATAATTTTTTGTTTCTTAATCTCAAATGTGGGCAAGGAAACTCTGGGTGGAGGAGAGGAAAAACTCGATGATCTCTTCCACTATAAGGAGGGGGATGAGCCGACGTACTTTGTCTTTGAAGGCCTTGGAGACCAAAATCTTAATGTTGGACCTTCTGGTTGGGCTACCACTGCTTTTGAAAAGGGTGAGGTCACCACCCAAAGAGATGAAACGGAGGGCATGGAGATTCTGGAGATCCCTAAATAAAGAAGATCAATTGTCCACCTACCGGGAACTAGCTACCTGGGAGGCCCAAGTTGAAACCATTGTTGTCGAAAGTGTTATGCCTCCTAAAATTATACTAGAGGATGTGACTGGTAGGAAGGTGAACTCTCCTAGAGTTGCTACCATCGAGGTATCTTTAGCTGTTGCTGAGCTACTTCCTTAGTGGTTACTTGTACCAAGGTTGCCCAAGCTATGATGATCAACACTGAGGTTGCTACTGCTGACACCTCAGCTCTTTCAGGTAATGATCATAAGAGACCAGCAATCAATTTTCATATGTTTTTTTTTATTTCAGAGCTTTTACAGAAAAATTTGCGTTGAATGCTCCAATCACGGGGCCATCTCAGGAGGAGGCAACTACTCCCATCATACAAGATATTGCGAGAATTGATATCCTTTATCACAACATCATTCAATGTCAACCCTTATCTATTGGCAACTTGATCGCAACTGACGAGGCGACGTCCTCTCCTTCCACCATGCTAGCTATGAAGCCAATTGGCTTTAACTTGAGCCCGCCCACCAGTCTCCATTCCTACCGCACCTCCAGCTCTAGCTACTACTGGCTTGAAGGTGATTACCAGGCCAAATTCTCCAACGCTGGTTGTTGATTCAGACCTAATATTACCAGTCCTACTTTTTCTAGTAGCCAGTACACTTGTGTCTAAGAAGACTTTCCGTTGCTGCCTGTTTTTCCTATTCTGCTGACATCTGCCTCTACAACGCCTTCAACGATTATGACTACCAATATCATAGAGACTTCTCCTTCAAGGTTCACCTGCTCAACCGGGGTGATGGAAGTAGAGAAGGAGTTTGTGGCAAAGTTGATCGACACCTCCTACAAGGGTTTAAAGCGATGCATCTCTTTGGTGTTGAAAGGTTCGACCTGCCCGTTTGAATTTTTGAAGGTGGTACTCACCCGGAATATAGAGACCATCAGAGACTTTGGGAGAACTGATCAAGCTACCTCCTTAGAGCTAATAGTAGAAGATCTCGAGAAAGATGTGAACGAGTGGCGTTACCTAAATAGCTGGGATTTGACTCCCTTCATAAAAGAGGAACTTAAGCGTCTTTATGATCATATGCAGAAGACTTATGCAGAGTTGTAAAAAGAAATAGAAGCAGAGTCCTAGGAGTTGAAATCCTTAGAGGCTGAAAAGGTCAAGATTATGAATGCAATTGATGCTTCCAACAACGCACTTATCAATGCCAATGAATAGCTTGAAACGGCAAAGGCAATGATAAAAAGGGCCAACTTTCTCATATCTAAAGCTGGCTAGTGCGTACAAAGGAAACTCCTTGGTTAGGACAGCTGAACGCCCAGAGCAATCAACTCTTTAAGCTAGAGGCAGAGAAGAAAGCAGCAATAGTGGAGACTCAGGCTCGCTTGGCTCGACTGGCGGCTTTTAATCAAGAAGATCTAAAATCGCAGGCTTTTGCGAAGGCTGAAGAGAATAAGAAACAAAAAGAGTCTTTTCTTGAGAATAAACTCAGATCATATGAGAGACAAGTTTAATTTATCTTTAATATATATATATTTTTAAATCAATAAAATATTTGCTTTTTACTTATTTGCTCTTCTCAACGTCTTCTTCCTTATTTGCAGGTGCAATTATCCATAGGTAATATGAGTCTCCCGTAAAGGTAAACTTGGTATACAAGTTCTTTAAAGAACTAAAAGTGGTGAAAATTCACCAAGTAGACCTCCCAAAAGAATTACAATTGTGACTGAAATTATTCAAAGGTGAAGAACATGACAAAATCAGTCAAATATAAGAATCCACTTGGGATTAAAAGAGGACAGATTTAGGAATCCTTTAGGAATCACAAAAATAAAAAGTTCACTATTTAGAGGAGAATGTTGGACACAACAGCGAAGAAAGAGTCCTTACTGGACCCAAAAAAAATTAGATCTGGACATCCGTCAGTTCAAAATTGGTGAACTAGACATAACTAATTAGGAATCACCAGACACGAAATTTAATTATTCAAAGGTGACGAACTGGACTTAACAACAAAGAAGGGTGAGATTGGGTATTCATCGGTTCAAATGTGACGAACTGGACACAACCGATTAGAGATTACCAAACTCAGAGCGTTTCCTGTTCAGAGGTGATGAACTGGACATAACAGTAAAAAAAAGTTGAACTCAATTTTCGAGACCCATCTATTCAAAGGTGAAGAACTGGACATGATAAACTAAGACACTAAATTCTGAATCCATTACAAAAGATAGTCGTATTAGCTTAGCAGCTAGCCCACTGGAGACTATAAAGGTGAATTGGATCTGGGCACCCGTTGATTCGGAGGTGGTAAATTGAACATGATCAACTAAGAGATACCAGGCTCGCAATTCACTGTTCAAAGGTAGTCGTATTAACTTGACAGTGAGAACTCCTAGCCTTAATAGGAAAAGAGAATAAAGTTATGGACTCGTGGTTAACTGGACATAACAGTTTGAGTACTATAAAAGGGAAGAGATCTAGGCACCCAACGATTCAAAGATGATAAACTGGACATAACTAACTAGGAGTTACCAGACTCAGAGCCCTGTCATTCAGAGGTGATGAACTAGACATGAGGACAAGAGGAGTAGTTCCTACCGGAATGAAAGATAAGATTTGACTATCTGTCAGTTCAGAGATAATATGGACATAACCGATTGAGAAGCAACCAAGCTCAGAGTTTTGCCATTTAGAGGTGATAAATTGGACATGACGGCAAAAAGAGTTATTCCACTGGGGAATGTGATTTGATTATAAACTTTTTGGAAACATTAGCGTTTCCTTAAAGAATTATTTGAAAGAAATTGTCAAAAGTATAATATTAACGTGACCACCGAAGAGTCTACTGAGGACTGAAAAGGTTAATAATAGACTCTGAGGGAAATCTATTAAAAACTAGCTAGGAAGTTAGAAAATGAATCTCGTCAGAGATTGTAGGCTGTCTAAAAATCACTAAAGACAAGTCATCAAAAAGCAGAGTCCAAACTCCAGACGCAGGGTTAATCATAGCCATCACTGCAGCACCTAGACGCCAAGGTCGAAACCCGCGTCTCAGCATCACGGCAACACCAAGACGCGAGGGTCGAAACCCGCGTCTCAGCGTCACGGCAGCACCAAGACGCGAGGGTCGAAACCCGCGTCTTAGCATCACTGTAGCATCAAGGCGCGAGGGTCGAAACCCGCGTCTCAGCATCACTGCAGCACCAAAACGCGAGGGTCGAAACCTGCGTCTCGGTTATAACTGCCCTCGTTATTGGGTCAATTACTGCCCACGTAATGAGAAAGTTAACCTCTCAATATGGAGTATTTTTAGGGGGCACGTTCACCCCTGAAACCTCTATAAATTGCACCGTTTGCTAGGGAGAAGGGGTCAGTGGATCAGATAATTCTTGGAAAAGAATTTCGCTTGTGAGCTGTAGAAGCACCAAGACTTCCACTGAAAAGAAAGAGAGTTCAATTCTTCGAACAACTTGCTGCGTATAAGTTAATCTTTGCCTACAATCTCTTTGAAATTCCTGGTCGACAAGAGCTGTGTTACTCCGTCTGCTATCCAAAGAGAGGATTCCTAAGAGGTCCTGATGTTCACCCGGCCAACGGAAAAGAAGATTCACTTTCCACCGTCACACCAAGAACCCAGCATTAAACAAATGAGAGATTCAATTGTGAACATCTTCCCTCCCTTGTAGTCGGAGTATTAATCTGTTGTAATCTTTCATTTGATTTAAGGAAACTTTACGAGGATCTTTCTCCCACCAAAAAAGAGATGGCGACTCTGCTAGGGACCACTTTCTCTACTGACGAGCAAGTTGTGGCGCAAGGTGGCGTCACCTGTATGGGAAAAACGGTCGAATCACTTGTCGTGGAATTCGACCAGGTGAAGTATGAAGAGTTCCTCTCTTCCGGCTCCAAGAGCCCAAAGGCGCGGGTCTACCAAAAAGTCTCTTCGGGGATTTGCTCTCAAGTCCGGTCTGAGATCCTCTCAGACGCGATCGATGAGAAGGATGTCGTGGTTAATCGCATCATGCGTAACGCCCGCGTCAACGTCTCTTAGGAGACCCGCGTGGTTAACGTTCCTGATGTTCAGCTGTTCATCTCCTTCCTCAATGCCAGGTTACCGCGGGTTCCCTTCAACCAACACGACGTAACCGTAATACCGAGCGGCGACAGAGGCGGCGTATGCGTCAACTACAAATTGGAACAACAGTTTGTCCAATAGAGGTAAGACGCGAGGTTCAGACCGGTGTCTCTTCTGAACCATGTCAGACGCATGAAGTACGCGTTTGGCAACCTAAACGTGAGATTCACCAGGCTCGCGTTTCTGAAGCACCTTTTCCTAAACGCCACAAACGGTAATGCGAAGTCCGTGCTCTTTGTCAAAGACACGAGACCCGCGCCTCTGTATGCGGGACCCAGCAGCCCTGCGTTTCTCAAGCATCTCTATCCAAATGCGACAATCGGCAACACGAGAGCCGCGCCTCTTCTCAGTAGAGACGCCAGACTCGCGTTCTGGAGCTGCGACGCAGGAGTTGTGTTCATGAGCCCCACGTCTTAGAAACCTTGCGTCTCAGCTTTGCGAAGCAAGGAAAACTCTCGCAAGTTGAAAAACCCTCGACAATTCGAGGCTAATCTCTGCGATCCCCCTCCTACGAATCTAAGAGATTATTTGACAAGGAAGAGAAGTGCTAGTCGGATCACTCCATCGTGTTGCTGCGAACGGCTTATCACAATGCTCTCTGAGTGCCGTTGCAGTTCATGTGCAAGCCAGCAGTCTAGATTCAGACAGCTGACTCTAGCTCCCCGATCAGCTAAAAGAAATCGCTCCCACAGAAGGAGGACTTTCTCTGACACCGAGTACCTTGAAATCACTGCAAACATAACAAGCAGGAGTAGGGGAAAGCAACCTGTGGTCAGCTCCGGCGAGTCTGACACAGAACTAGAAGGAGTGTACAGGCAACTCGCACTCGGACTGGGGTAATTGTCCCGTTCAATTACAGTGCTTGGCTCGGGGCGTTGAAGTAAATGACTCGCATTCCGCTATTGCAGAGTCACAGGCTTCGAACTCTTCCATAGAGAAAGAGGCCTTTATATACATGACAAATACTCCTGAGGAAACACCAGGCGCTTGGAGCAGCAAGCCCAGGTCCAGAAGGAACAATTTGAGATGATTCGGGCTCAACAAGAATCTATCGATACCCTCAAGCAGATGCTGGCACAATTACTTGAAGACAAGAGGAAGTCAACCGACAAAGCCTCCTCTAAAAAGTCTAATGGCAAACAAAAATAGGGAGAAAACTCATCTTCTGTACATATTGAGAAGAAAGAGCAATCTACTTCTGGCTCATCTAAATCCTCATCCAAAGAGAAAGACAACCAGGACCATGGAGGGGTTCATTCTAAAAGAATGAATCAATTAGAGTAACGTCTCGAGACCCTTACTAATCGGAAAGGCCTCCAAGAAGCAGGAGTGGTCCGGCCATATCCAGCTGAGCGGGACCTTGTTCCATACCCTCCCAAGTTCAAAGCTCCGACCCTCCAAGCATTCGACGGCAAAGGATCACCGAACCAACATATCTACTACTTTAAGTCTCAGACGGTGAACGTGGTAGATAACGATGCCATCTTGGCACATTTGTTCATTGGCACCCTAAAAGAGCTCGCCTTGAATGGTTCATGGAGCTCCCAGAAGGCTCCATTAAAAATTGGGGCGATTTGGAGAAGCTCTTCCTGACATGCTTCTTTGAAGACGACTCGGAGGTCACAATGCCTACTCTTTTGGCTACAAAGCAGTGAAAGGGAGAGTCCGTCAAATCATTTGTAGAAAGATTTTGGAATGTAACACTCCGATGTCCTAGCGGTATGACCCAGGTCACCCTGGTGGAAATATGTCGCCACAATCTACAAACTTCGCTTCTCGCCCAAATAGGAGTTACTGAAAGTCGAACCTGAAAACAATTGGTCCAGTAAGGTAAACAGGCTGAAGAAATTCTCGCCAGGGTTAGGGCAGAAGAAAATAAGCCCAGACCCGAAAGGTCGACAAGGCGTACGCCAGACGCATTCCTTCAAACAAAAAGAAAGGATAACTTGGCGACAGAAGCCAAATCCCCTGTCAAGCCTCAACCGGTCAAGGGAAGTGGCTCTTCAAGCCAGCCGCGTGCCAGTAAGCAGTATTCTTTCAAGGACGAACATGTTAACTTGCTGTTCAAATTACTCAACAAGAGCAACAGATTGAAGCTTCCTGAAGCTAGACGTCCTGAAGAAGTCGGTTAAACTGATAATCTCAACTACTGCTTGTATCATAGGATGCTGGGACACCCCACCAAGAGCTGTTATGTCTTCAAAGACATCCTTCAGGCTCTGATTGACGCAGAGGTACTAAAACTCCGTCCAGAGCAGAAGCAAGTGACGGCTAATATGACATCATTTCTCCAGTTTGAAAGACAACCTCCAATACCCTCTGGAGTAGTCCCCATCCCAAAAGGGGAACTAAGAATGATCAACATAGACCCTCACTATCAGCGAGAGAAGGGTCTTGTACCTGTCCCCACACCTCAGGGAGAAGTTATGTGGGTTCATCCTGACATTGTAGATGGCTAGCAATGGACCACTGTTACCAGCAGAAGGTCCAAAGGCAAGGCGAAGGCGTCGTCCTGCAATGTGGTGTGCGTTTCTTCCCTCGAAGCAGAAACTGATGTTCCCTCACTGATTGATTCAGAAGAGGAAACAATAGTTCTCGCTGCAGAACCCAATCAACTTGTGGTGAAAACTCGTTCGGGCCAGTCATATTTGAAAAAGTATGACGAAATAGTAGCAACCCCTCCAAAACCCGCTACAGAGTCAGCCAAGCCCTCCACAAAACAACCCGTGGAGAGACAGAAAGGGCTTCAATTTTCTAAAGCTCTCTCAAAAGACAACGCGAAAGGATCCACAACACCTTACTGCTTTGACGTCCTAACTCAATTGGCCAATGTCCCGGCTCGAATCACTCTTTACGAGCTCCTGAGGCTATCAAAGTCAACCAGAGAAGCTTTAAGAGAGGCTCTAGCTAATGTCGAGATTTTCATGACCCAGGTATCGGCTGGACCACAGGAAGAAGATGAGAGGATTGCCTCCATGCCTCCCAAAATGCTCCCTGCATCACCTTCACGGCAGATGATATGTAGGTTAAGAGGAAACATGATCAATCCCTATACTTCACAGGGTACATTGGATCATCTGAAGTGACCCGCATTCAGGTAGATTTAGGGTCCGCGTTGAGCATTATGCCTTACCGGGTCATGCAACATTTTGGGATTCCTACCCATCGATTGAGCGCCACCCAGACTACCATTTATGGGTTCAATGCTAATGGTACCGCCCAATGGGGAAGATCAAGCTCAAATGCCAAATTGGGGACTTAAAGTCAGAAGTGACGTGCTACGTGATCGATGCTGACACTTCATATAATTTGCTGCTTGGGCGACCATGGATTCATCGTAATTCCATCGTTCCCTCCACTCTCCACCAAGTAATGAAATACATCGACGGGAGCGGAAAGGTACGAACGTTAATTGCCGAAAGGCATCCATTCAAGGGAGTCGAGAACTATTTTACAGACTCTCTCCTGTACCAGGACTCTGTGAAAACAAACGAGAACCCGCAACCAGAGGAGCCAGACTCTGGTAATGAAGCTGACACCGAGCCAGAAAAAGAAGAGTGCATGTGGGAACTAGATCCACTTGTAACGACATTAATAAGCTCGATGTTGATAACACCGCCAATGATGTAGGCGGATGGTATATTAATGAAGAGTTAGATTTGACTTATTTTTCTGTATTCGCTTCTGATTCAGTGTCGTCAGATACTAGTACTGAAGTGGATAATGACCCATGGTCGGCAATGGATGCTTTGACATCCTTGCATGTACCAGTGAAGTCATCCTTTGAAATGTACTAAGATGTCGATGATGCGCAAGAATCAATATTCATGGTCCCAGCTAGACGTAAAGGCCAAAAGCCAATCCTTTTCGGACAAATCAAATCCGAGCTGATTTCTTGTGAAGAGTCAGAAAGCGAGAATGAACCCCCTCAATTCACCCATTATGAGCCAAATGTACTCAAAATGATGGAAAGCATGGGATATGATCTGACAAACAGTCCTGGGTTGAACTTCGGCAAAGGAAAGAGAACCGTACTCCAGTCTTTCGTTCCAAAAGGGAAAACCCCTGATTATTATCATCGAACTCGCAGGGGGTTAGGCTATGTGTCAACTCTGATCCCATCAGATTCTGAGTCTGAAGAGTCATTACGCTATAATTACTCATCGAGCACGGCATAGTGGGAGTCAGATGTTAGTATCGGCAACATCTTCAGAGAACTTCCAGTGAATATGGTTTCAACAAGCCACCTAAAAGACAGAGATAAAGAGATGATCCAATCTGATACAGATCCTTGGATCAAGCACTTAAATACTCTTTGGGATACTCGCTTTGAACAGCGCGAGCCACCCACGGAGGATAAGGTTGCCCAGATTAATCTAGGAGATGAGGCTAATCCTAAGCCCATCTTTATAAGCGAAAGCCTGTCACCCTCCAAGAAAGAAGATTTAATATCTCTTGTGCGAGAATATATAGATGTTTTCACCTGGAAGTACAAGGACATGCCTGGACTTGATCCTCGAGTGGCTATGCATCGCCTAAACATTAATTCAGACGTAAGGCCAGTCAAACAACAGCAGCGACGGTTCCGTCCAGAATGGAGGCAATTCAGTCAGAAGTCAAAAAACTTATAGACTCTGGCTTCATTAGGGAAGAACAACATCCTGATTGGGTAGCCAATATCGTCGCCGTTGCCAAAAAGAACAGAAAGATCTGGATTTGAATTGATTTTCGCGATCTAAACGAGGTCGTCCCAAAGACAAATTCTCTCACCCAATCACGGATGTCATAATTGACAATACGTGTGGATTTAAGCAAATGTCCTTTATGGATAGATTTTCAGGGTATAACCAAATCAAAATGTACACTGATGATGAAAAACATACTTCTTTCAGGACACCTGTAACGCCCCGATCCTGGCAGATACGGAGACATTACTGCAACGTATATACGCAAGTCAGAAGTACCTTTACGTATATACGCTAAGCATCAGTACAGGCAAGAATCAGAGTACGGAAGCCAGTGGTGCATTATACATTCCAATACATGAGTCCAATTACAGAGTTATCACCAGAAGTGATAAATATTACAATAATATTACATCACTTGTCCGGCGCAAATGCGGGAGTACACAAGATGAACAGTACAAAAGGGTGCTCACGAGATAACCAGAAACGTCGCGAGCCAACAGGAGGTACGAGGGCAGGACTGGAGCTACACTGGTCCGGCCACTCCACAGAAATGAGCTTGATCCTCAGCAAGGGAATCCTCTAGCTCCAAGCTTCAGAACCTGGACGTGAGAATCCAGGGGAGTCAGTGAAACTCCCCAGGCGAGTAATAGAACGAAAACCAAATGGCAAGTAGGGGTAAGCACATATGAAACAGTAAATCTGGATTATAAGTATGAAAACCATGTTGTAGATATAAGCATGCAGGAACCAAAGACTACAGTAGGTGACCTCCATGATATGACAAGATAAGCAGTAAAGTAGATAGGGCAATCCTAGTTATCTTCCTAAACTAACATAAAACCAATAAAACAGAATGAAAACCAATTACGAGGAAATCCAATTGCACAAGTCTAGGTCATGGCTCCATGAGGTTAGTACTTCGAAGGAATAATCCAAACAAGGAAACCCTCATCCATATACCTTTTCCTCATGTTACCGTAACCTAAACTTGTACAGCTCGAGTTACAAAACAATACGACGGAATCATATTAGAATATTATTATTATTAGGCCTTCTAAGTTGTAGGTTTTAGTATGCGTCCCATTACACATACTTCTACTTACAACTTATAGAGCAAGTTATTTGGAGACTGATGTAGTTTGATAAATCATGTTCTGGATGGGCCCCGTACATGCCCGGGACAACGGTTCAGGAGTATCCGGTGCTGAGCCGGAACGTACCGCTAGGTACCGGGACTTATGGACGCCCGAACAGGAATAGAGTATCGCAGATCCCTTAGAAATAGGTCTAGGGCGTGTGCATACCCGGCATGAATAATCAGGAGTAGGGGTGCCAGTACACCCCACGGAATCCCTGGTGGCCGCCAGGAGATCCCTCAAGTAAGTGGCCATGCATGACTCGATAAGACCACCTTGAACATGATTAATCAGGGCCCATCAGTTTCCCCCAAACAGGTGCAAGTTGTCTAATTATAATAAGATATATGCCAGGTAAACAGGACAGGAATCGTAACAGGAATCAGGTATGGACAGGAGGTAGCCCTGCAGATTCAAGAGGTGGCCCCCACCACAAGTGTGATGTGGCACTTTGTTCTGAGGGGAATAGATTCTAGAGGTGGCCCCCACAGATTCAAGAGGTGGCCCCCACTAGGTATGGTGTGGCACTTTGTTCCATGTGGCACTTAGTTCCATTCAAGACTTGACAGGAACAGATAGTATAACATGAGTAGGTGTCAAGTAGGAGTATACCAGACGCAGGAAATAGCAGACGCGGGGTTCGCGTCGCAAGAATGGTAGACGCGGAAATGGCAGACGCGGGAATAGTAGACGCGGGATAGCAGACGCGAAAGTAGCAGACGCGAAAGTAGCAGACGCGAAAGTAGCAGACGCGGAAAATAGCAGATGCGGGGTTCGCGTCGCAAAGGTGCCAAAACGCGAGGCTCGTGACCTGCGTTTAAATCAGGTCATGAGGAGAACGCGGACGAGAGTATAACTCCGCGTCATGTCAATATAATTAGAACACAGACGCGAGCTTTAGCTTTGCGTCGCAACGAGACAATAACGCGAAGGCCGCGTTAAGGAAATGCCCAGACGCAGGAGGTAACTCCGCGTCTAACAGTACAGCCACACCGCACGACATAAAATGCAATAATAATAAAAATGAGTTTACAAGTCCATGTCTTGGCGAGCGAGGTTACTCGCCTAAAAAACGTTCTTATGCGTCCAACGATTCGGGAGAATCCTTGTTCAACTTATCACCAAAACGACCGCCGGAATAATTGCAAGCGATTACCGGAAAAGTCTACGGCGACGTACCGACGAAGAAAAGTACGGCCCCAATCCAACAGGAGGGACCGGCCTTAATCTTGCCGACGGTGAAGAGGAGCACGGCCTCCAATCCAAAAGGAGGTGGCCGGCCTCAAGGTGATGAAGGGGTGATGGTTGTTGTTTGGTAAAGGTGAAGGCTTTGGTGGTGGTTTGGAAGTTGTGGTAGGTTTAATTGAGTTGGAGGTGGAAGAAGATGAAGGTATGAGGTTGTAGTGGTGGTGTTTGTGGTGGAGATGAAGAAGGAGATGGTGGAGGTTAAGGCTTTGGTGAAGTGGTGAAGAGAAAAATGAAGTGGAATGGAGAAGGAAAGGTATTTATAGGATTTGGAATTTGTAAAGGTGATGCAAATAAATAAAAGAGAGGGGGCTATTTGTAAAGTGGGGAGGTGAGGTGTTTCTCTTGGCCAATCATGGCTTGCCATGGTGAGGGGTGAGGTGGAGATATTTATGGTGGAGTGTTGGAGAAGCTTTGGAGAAGCTTATGGTGGAAGCTTGGAGAAACTTAGGGTGGAAGGAAAGGAATAAAGAAAATGGGAAAAGGAAAAGAAAATGGAAAAGAGAAGATAATCTCTTGGAAGAGAAAATGAAAATAATGAAAGTGGCGGATTCCCGGGATTCGGTTGCGGATGCGGAAAACAATCCGAAAAATACCGAAATCGTCCCGAAATCAAACGTCTTGGAACGACTCGCAAAATTTACCAAAAATCAAGAATAATATTCTAAGACTCATGGTGAAATTCGTTTGAAGAAATAATTTATAGTTTTAAAACTAAAAATCCCGGAATCTGGCCGTTACCGACTCCGGTGGAATTTTCATAAATTCATAAAATCCTCAGAAAAAGTATTTAGGTAAGAAATATGATTCTAAGAAATAGTGTCTAAAGGACCTTCTAGAAATTCCAATCTGTTTGTAAACCAAAAATCTGGGAATCGGTCAGCGGCACTGGTCGACACCGGTTTTGAAGATTTTCCATTTAATTCAGGAAAATTCCAGAAAATCGTATAAAATCTAAAATATTGGTAAATAATATTTGAAACTAAAATCAGTCAAATCTGATAACCGGAAAGACCAAATCAAGCAATTCATTGGGATTGAGTTCCCGGTTCAGACTAGGGCTGACACCGAGTTCACGAATTCAAATCCAACACAAAACAATCATATGAGTAGTTCATAATACAAAATAAATACTAGAAGTAAATCAAAAAAATACTATCGAGAAATCTGAATACGCAACTAAGTACGTATTCCAGGAGCGGGGTATTACAATCCATCCACCTTACAAAAAATTGCGTCCTCGCAATTTCGATAAGGGGTAAATTGAATACAAAGAGAACAAAGGTGGAAATACGAGCTTCGAAAAACCAAAACAGGGATAAGATAATCACAGGAGGGATCAGGATGGACAATGAGAACAGGATAAGGCGGAATATTTAGAAGGTCATCAACCCAAGGTACAAAAGATTAGGGTTAGCTGGACAAGGGTAACCAACTCAAAATACAAAAGGTCAGGGGTTGTTGTTACAGTGGCATCCTCAAGGTCCCTGCTCCAGATACTGAGCTTCATACTCTGCTGCTGTTTCATCTGATACCTCTGCCGCCATATTGTGAACTTGGCCTCTGCCATAATCTGTTCTGGGTCTTGTCCCTCTCTGTACTTGATCATGCTGCTGGGGTGGAAATGGAGCTCTTCGGCCTACAGGTTCTGGGTTTCTTCTTAGCGGTGGAGCTGGAAGTGCCGGGGGTGCTGCTCGTGCTGGAATTGCTGGTGGTATTGGGTAGGTCCTCTTGAATGGACAATCACCTATAGAGTGATCTCCAGATCCACATACTAAACATAGCCTATTAGCTCTTCGGCAATTGCGTTGGATGTGCCCGGGCTTGTGGCAGTACCCACATATCATCTGCTGAGGGGGAAGTTGGAATGGTCGCTTGATCACCGGACCATGGGTTGTCCTGGCCGCATCTTCTTCATTCATCATCTGGAAGGGTCTCTTCACTGACTTGCTCTGCACCTGGTTCTCATTCTTCTTCTCCAGTCCCCTTTCTACTTCACGGGCAATGGAGAGGACCTGAGAGTATGTCTTCAGCTGTTGAGGGATGAGGAACATCTGGACATCCATCTTCAGCCCTTGCTGAAATCGGCTAGCTCTCTTTTCTTCGTCTGTCACCATGTAGGGAGCAAATCTGCTAAGCCTCAGGAATTCGGCAGCATACTCATCCACTGACCGATTGCGCTGCTGCAGACGGATAAACTGTTCTTCCATTTCCTTCTGAGCTGTTGTCGGGAAGAACCTCTCATAGAAACCCTTTGATAATTGATCCCATGTGATGGGTTTCTCCAGTGTTGCTTCTTCTGCCAACCACCAAGTTCTGGCCACATCTCTCAGCTGTATCTTGGCCACTTCCACTTGGTTCTCATTAGGGACTCGGGCTGCCTTCAAAAGATCCGTTGTGTCTATCAGCCATTGTTCTGCATCCAGAGGCTTCTCTGTTCCTGAAAAGATTGCCGGCTGTAGTCTCCTGAAATCTGACACATTGCCTGGCCTCTGTTCTCGGGGTGCAACTAACAGTCCTTGACGCAGAAGCTCTGTCTGCTGTTGTTGACTCTGCATCATCCCTTGAAGTATCCCCATCATACCATCACTGTCTCTATTAGGTCCATTTTGGGAAGTACTAGGACCATTGCGCGTTCCCCGTCTTTCCATATTTGAGTTGGTTGGAATGGATAACAAGAAGAAACTGGAAGGTAAAAGATTGAAGGTTTCAAGATACCAGAAATGGATTAGAAGGAAGAGATAGATAACTCTGTACTTGTAGTTGGACTGTATAACCAAGACTCATGCATTCCAGTTGCAAATCTCATTACCATTAATTTGCCATCTGGACGTACTGAGGAAGTAAGAGCCTAGGCTCTGATACCATCCTGTAACGCCCCGATCCTGGCGGATACGGAGACATTACTGCAACGTATATACGCAAGTCAGAAGTACCTTTACGTATATACGCTAAGCATCAGTACAGGCAAGAATCAGAGTACGGAAGCCAGTGGTGCATTATACATTCCAATACATGAGTCCAATTACAGAGTTATCACCAGAAGTGATAAATATTACAATAATATTACATCACTTGTCCGGCGCAAATGCGGGAGTACACAAGATGAACAGTACAAAAGGGTGCTCACGAGATAACCAGAAACGTCGCGAGCCAACAGGAGGTACGAGGGCAGGACTGGAGCTACACTGGTCCGGCCACTCCACAGAAATGAGCTTGATCCTCAGCAAGGGAATCCTCTAGCTCCAATCTTCAGAACCTGGACGTGAGAATCCAGGGGAGTCAGTGAAACTCCCCAGGCGAGTAATAGAACGAAAACCAAATGGCAAGTAGGGGTAAGCACATATGAAACAGTAAATCTGGATTATAAGTATGAAAACCATGTTGTAGATATAAGCATGCAGGAACCAAAGACTACAGTAGGTGACCTCCATGATATGACAAGATAAGCAGTAAAGTAGATAGGGCAATCCTAGTTATCTTCCTAAACTAACATAAAACCAATAAAACAGAATGAAAACCAATTACGAGGAAATCCAATTGCACAAGTCTAGGTCATGGCTCCATGAGGTTAGTACTTCGAAGGAATAATCCAAACAAGGAAACCCTCATCCATATACCTTTTCCTCATGTTACCGTAACCTAAACTTGTACAGCTCGAGTTACAAAACAATACGACGGAATCATATTAGAATATTATTATTATTAGGCCTTCTAAGTTGTAGGTTTTAGTATGCGTCCCATTACACATACTTCTACTTACAACTTATAGAGAAAGTTATTTGGAGACTGATGTAGTTTGATAAATCATGTTCTGGATGGGCCCCGTACATGCCCGGGACAACGGTTCAGGAGTATCCGGTGCTGAGCCGGAACGTACCGCTAGGTACCGGGACTTATGGACGCCCGAACAGGAATAGAGTATCGCAGATCCCTTAGAAATAGGTCTAGGGCGTGTGCATACCCGGCATGAATAATCAGGAGTAGGGGTGCCAGTACACCCCACGGAATCCCTGGTGGCCGCCAGGAGATCCCTCAAGTAAGTGGCCATGCATGACTCGATAAGACCACCTTGAACATGATTAATCAGGGCCCATCAGTTTCCCCCAAACCGGTGCAAGTTGTCTAATTATAATAAGATATATGCCAGGTAAACAGGACAGGAATCGTAACAGGAATCAGGTATGGACAGGAGGTAGCCCTGCAGATTCAAGAGGTGGCCCCCACCACAAGTGTGATGTGGCACTTTGTTCTGAGGGGAATGGATTCTAGAGGTGGCCCCCACAGATTCAAGAGGTGGCCCCCACCAGGTATGGTGTGGCACTTTGTTCCATGTGGCACTTAGTTCCATTCAAGACTTGACAGGAACAGATAGTATAACATGAGTAGGTGTCAAGTAGGAGTATACCAGACGCAGGAAATAGCAGACGCGGGGTTCGCGTCGCAAGAATGGTAGACGCGGAAATGGCAGACGCGGGGTTCGCGTCGCAAGAATGGCAGACGCGGGAATAGTAGACGCGGGATAGCAGACGCGAAAGTAGCAGACGCGAAAGTAGCAGACGCGGAAAATAGCAGATGCGGGGTTCGCGTCGCAAAGGTGCCAAAACGCGAGGCTCGTGACCTGCGTTTAAATCAGGTCATGAGGAGAACGCGGACGAGAGTATAACTCCGCGTCATGTCAATATAATTAGAACACAGACGCGAGCTTTAGCTTTGCGTCGCAACGAGACAATAACGCGAAGGCCGCGTTAAGGAAATGCCCAGACGCAGGAGGTAACTCCGCGTCTAACAGTACAGCCACACCGCACGACATAAAATGCAATAATAATAAAAATGAGTTTACAAGTCTATGTCTTGGCGAGCGAGGTTACTCGCCTAAAAAACGTTCTTATGCGTCCAACGATTCGGGAGAATCCTTGTTCAACTTATCACCAAAACGACCGCCGGAATAATTGCAAGCGATTACCGGAAAAGTCTACGGCGACGTACCGACGAAGAAAAGTACGGCCCCAATCCAACAGGAGGGACCGGCCTTAATCTTGCCGACGGTGAAGAGGAGCACGGCCTCCAATCCAAAGGAGGTGGCCGGCCTCAAGGTGATGAAGGGGTGATGGTTGTTGTTTGGTAAAGGTGAAGGCTTTGGTGGTGGTTTGGAAGTTGTGGTAGGTTTAATTGAGTTGGAGGTGGAAGAAGATGAAGGTATGAGGTTGTAGTGGTGGTGTTTGTGGTGGAGATGAAGAAGGAGATGGTGGAGGTTAAGGCTTTGGTGAAGTGGTGAAGAGAAAAATGAAGTGGAATGGAGAAGGAAAGGTATTTATAGGATTTGGAATTTGTAAAGGTGATGCAAATAAATAAAAGAGAGGGGGCTATTTGTAAAGTGGGGAGGTGAGGTGTTTCTCTTGGCCAATCATGGCTTGCCATGGTGAGGGGTGAGGTGGAGATATTTATGGTGGAGTGTTGGAGAAGCTTTGGAGAAGCTTATGGTGGAAGCTTGGAGAAACTTAGGGTGGAAGGAAAGGAATAAAGAAAATGGGAAAAGGAAAAGAAAATGGAAAAGAGAAGATAATCTCTTGGAAGAGAAAATGAAAATAATGAAAGTGGCGGATTCCCGGGATTCGGTTGCGGATGCGGAAAACAATCCGAAAAATACCGAAATCGTCCCGAAATCAAACGTCTTGGAACGACTCGCAAAATTTACCAAAAATCAAGAATAATATTCTAAGACTCATGGTGAAATTCGTTTGAAGAAATAATTTATAGTTTTAAAACTAAAAATCCCGGAATCTGGCCGTTACCGACTCCGGTGGAATTTTCATAAATTCATAAAATCCTCAGAAAAAGTATTTAGGTAAGAAATATGATTCTAAGAAATAGTGTCTAAAGGACCTTCTAGAAATTCCAATCTGTTTGTAAACCAAAAATCTGGGAATCGGTCAGCGGCACTGGTCGACACCGGTTTTGAAGATTTTCCATTTAATTCAGGAAAATTCCAGAAAATCGTATAAAATCTAAAATATTGGTAAATAATATTTGAAACTAAAATCGGTCAAATCTGATAACCGGAAAGACCAAATCAAGCAATTCATTGGGATTGAGTTCCCGGTTCAGACTAGGGCTGACACCGAGTTCACGAATTCAAATCCAACACAAAACAATCATACGAGTAGTTCATAATACAAAATAAATACTAGAAGTAAATCAAAAAAATACTATCAAGAAATCCGAATACGCAACTAAGTACGTATTCCAGGAGCGGGGTATTACAACACCAGTGGGGATATACTGCTACACCGTCATGCCCTTCGGACTGAAGAATACGGGGGCTACATATAGAGGGCCATGAATGCCATTTTTCACGAGCACATGCGTAAAACAGTGGAATGCTATGTTGACGACATTACAGTGAAAAGCCGCGCCAAAGGTGATCACATAATCGATTTGAAGGCTATCTTCGACATCATGCGGGCCCATTAGTTGAAGATGAACCCCGACACATCCTTCCTGGGGGTGGCCAACATCAAATTCCTAGGGTTTGTGGTAACTTTCACAGGAATTCATTTGGACCCGGAAAAAGTTCGCGCTATCCAGGAGATACAACCTCTGCGAAACCTCAGAGAACTTAGGGGGTTGCAAGGACGATTGGCATACATCCGAAAATTCATCTCAAATCTCTCCAGAAGATGCCAACCCTTTACCAAATTAATGAAAAAGGGTGTCTCGTTCATTTGGGACAATGCTTGCCAACAAGCGTTTGAGGAAATCAAACGATACCTCACGCAACCACCAGTCCTTACAGCTCCGGTGTCCGAAAAACCTTTCCCAATATACGTCCGAGCAATGGATCATTCTCTAGGAGCTTTACTAGCCGAAAATAATGATCAAGGACACGAGCAAGCAATCTATTATTTGAGTAGAACAATGATCGGGGCCGAACATCGATACAACCCGATCGAGAAGGAATTTTTGGCATTGGTGTTCGCTGTTCAGAAAATGCGACATTACTTGGTAGGCCAAACTATAAACGTCATATCAAAGGTTAACCCTTTGAGACTACTCATGACAAAGCCATCATCGTTAAACGGCCGATTGGCAAAATGGGCCATACTGCTATCCCAATATAAAATGCGCTTTTTACCATAAAAAGCCGTGAAGGGACAAGCGGTGGTGGATTTCCTGGCTGAGCATCCAGATCCGAGGGCAACCGAACTTTACGAGGATCTCCCAGACGAGGTCGCTGAAGTTTGTCTAACCCAGACATCTTTTGAAAGACAAGTGTGACAACTTTTCTTTGATGGTGCATCGAGAACAGACCCGAAAGGACATGTCATAGCAGGAGTGGGGGTAGTACTTGTCTCCCCATAGAACTATACGATTCCTCGAGCCTTCTCATTAACCGAGCCCTGTTCCAACAATGTAGCAGAGTACAATGCCCTTTTGATTGGAATGCAACTCGCCGATGAGATTGGCGTTAAAAATCTCGAGGCATATGATGACTCTAAACTTATCGTCAACCAAGTTCGTAGGGAGTACGAAGTCAGACATGAAGATCTAATACCCTATTACAACGCAACTGTCCACATGGCCGAGAGGTTCATAAACTTTTACATCGACCATATACCTTGTCAGCAAAATGGGCATGCAGATGTACTGGCATCTCTCGCTGCCTCTTTAGCCCTTCCAGCTAGAATAATAGAGAAAATACTTGTCCACAGTCACGACCTGTATTGCCCAAGAATCGCTTATGAGGATTACCAGAAGCCGACAAGAGACTGTCAAGTCAAAGAAGCTCTTGAGTCGTCAACTGGCCCAGAGCCTAGAGACTGGCGATTCTCTTACATTGATTATGTCTTGTACGGCATCCTGCCTGATGATACCAAAGAAGCGGCTGCCATTAGAAGGAAAGCCCCCAAATTCTACTATAATGCGATCATGTGAACATTGTATCGTCTATCGCATGTCGGGATCTTGCTTCGCTGCCTATCACAAAAAGAGGCACAGGAGGTACTGAAAGAAACGCATGACGGCATGTGTGGAGCCCATCAACCTGGTTCAAAAATTGGGGATCGGCTCCGAAGATTGGGGTATTATTGGCCTAAGATGATCCCTGACGCCATCACTTATACCAAACGATGTCACGCCTGCCAAGTTCATGGCGATTTCATCCATCAAGTGCCAGGACACCTCCACTCTACAACTTCTACCTGGCCATTTGAGATGTGGGACATGGACGTAGTTGGCCCTATCAGCCTACCATCATCAAAAGAACATCGGTTCGTTTTAGCCATAACCGATTACTTTTCTAAATGGGCTGAAGCCATTCCTTTGAAGGATGTAAAGTCATCTGATGTGATCAAATTCGTTAAACATCACGTTATCTACCGTTTTGGTGTACCTCGGCAAATTGTCTATGACAATGGACCCCAGTTCGTCAGTCAGGCTTTCCAGAGGTTCTGCACTAAGTTTAGAATTCAGAGTGTGTCCTCAACAGCATATTACCCCGTCGCTAACGGTCTTACAGGAGCTTTCAACAAAACCATTGGCAAGCTTCTCAAGAAATTCATCTCGAAAAGTCAGCGTGACTGGGATGACAAATTAGGTGAATGCTTATGGGCCTATCGCACAACTGTTCGAACCCCAACTAAAGCTACACCATTTTCTTTTGTATATGGGGTGAAGCCGTGCTTCCACTAGAAATCTAAATTCCATCTCTACGTGTCGCCTTGACAGCAGAGATGACAAAGGAGGAGAAGCATTAACTGCGACTCCAAGAATTGGATGCCTTAGATGATAAACGTCTGCAAGCCCAACAACAAATCGAGCTCTACCAAGCCCGGATTACCATAGCCTTCAACAAGAAAGTTAAGGCGCGAACTTTCAAGAAAAGTAACCTTGCCTTAGCCATTAGAAGACCTATGGTAATGACACATAAGACAAAAGGAAAATTCCAGCCCAAATGGGAAGGACCATTTGTATTAGAGTCAGTCTACTCAAATGGAGCATATCGCCTCATAACTTTAAATGGTAATACACTCATGATGTCAATCAACGACAGATTCATGAAAAAATACTATCCTTAACAGTATTTTTCCTCTAATCAAGTTAATATTACACCTCTGATCAAAGCTCCAGATCCAAGAAAAGCTTCTTTCCTTTACTGGATCACATTACGATAGATCAGTGACAAGCTAATCAAGCACTGACTGCACCATGATGTATGATGTAAATATTGAGAAAGAAACAAAAGGCGAAACTTAGGTTTTAGTATTGCTCTCCTAATTAATGTCCGACGCCTCCGGCGGCTAAGGACAGAGGAAAATGTTGGCTTCTAAGCCCAACATAAGTTTTCGACAACTCATCATGCTGAGGGGAATGACATGGCTAGCCCAACTCAAACGGTAGTTGGTAAAGGCACACCAAATCCGTTGATAGCTGAGGGTTTGCTAAAAATCCTAAGTGGAGTTGCTCCCACTCTCTCCTCCAAAATCCCTTACCAATTCTCATACACAGAATGGTAGGTCTACAAAATACAGTCATTACTATGTTAACATTATATCTCTTGCAATAAAAAATCTCAATACTCCCTAGTAAGTACAAACCTTACTTGTCTCAACTCTATATGGAGTAGCAAACCTTCAAATTTGTCAAGTTAACACTACACCTCTAACACTTCAAACTTCACTTGTCAAGTCTCATCAATAGAATGATAAGTCTTCAAAATTGCTTATATCGCAAATCAATCGCTGTCAAGTTAAAATTACACCTCTGACATTTTAAATTCTACTTGTCACTTCTCATTAGTAGAATGACAGGTCCTCAAATTGCTCCTATTTTGAGCTAATTTTTGTCAAGTTAACACCACACCTCTGATAAATTACTGTTAAGTCTAACATTAATCTTCTAACAGTGATTAAGTTGCTGTCAATTTCAATATTAAACCTTTGACAGTCATTTTCCCTCAGACTTTCATAATGAAGCTGAAATGAGCGATGCTAAGTTTAACATCACACCTCTAGCGTCCAGGTCATTGCTAAGTTTAACAATACACCTATGGCTATGACTTTCCCTCGGACTTCCTTGTCGAAGTCGAGATGACCAATGCCAAGTTCAAAATAACACCTCTAGCATTACCCTCACTGTCAAGTTAACCATTACACCTATGATAGTGACACTTTCAGTTTTCTCAAATGAAGCTGGAACGCTCTTGAGTTAAGTTAATATCACACCTCTGACTCACACCCTTGTCAAGTTAACATCACACTTCTGACAAGATTCAATTCAACCCGTTAAGTTAATATTACACCTCTAACGGTAAAGATTCTCCGCGAGTCTGGTCTCACTTGTTATTCTTGTCAATAGAATAACAAGTCCACTTAAAAATATTGTTAGGTTAACATTACACCGTTAACAGTGTTTTCATTAAATCCCCAACTGGGTCTTAGTCAAGTTAATCCCGAACCTCTGATGAAAACTCATCCTCCCTGGGGGTACAAATTTCACATGTCATTCTCATTTATAGATTGGCAGGTCCACAAGAATTATCTTACTTCTGTCAAGTTAATATAACACCTCTGACAGCATTGTTGAATTTTCTAAAACAGGATTTTCCTACAAACTTTGACTCGTTAGGATTATTATCATACTTTTAGCGAGTCAAAGACCCTTTACTTCTATTCGTCTGATTTTCAATGCAAAAAGGGAATTCAAGACAATAGAAGAAGAAAAAATGTCGCTTTTATTTATATCTAGACATATGAAAGTGAGACAAGGCGCTCTCTTATACAATAAGATTGAGTGTTACAATAAAGGAGTACAAAGAAGTCCCTCTCTCTCAGTAAAAGGTTGCACTCACTCCCTAAAACAGTCTCACTACTCCAAATACAAGATGTTTGAAAGAGCTCCAAAGAAGGGCCGAGCACTATTGTGACGATCGGATGCTGATTACATCATGATGCATGACGTAAACATTGAAGGAGTCCATCGTTGACCAAGAATAATGGTGTTTCTTGAGGTCGAAATGCAGCAAAGCCTTCTGATTCTACCCGACCAACTGGTGTAGGTCATGATCCTTCGTTGATGAATATCTCAACCACTAGAAAGTCATCCAATGAACATGGATTTTTCGTCGATGTCACTTTTGGGGTAAGATTGATGAAGGGAGAATCCGAGACCTTACAGGTGACGTCCTCTTTCCCGTGACCTGCAAGAGGACCATACCCGCCACTATACCCACTGTGACCATGACGAACCCGGGAGCATTACCGGTGCATCATGTCCAATGAGGTCTTAAAGGATGTCATCAGTCGCGCAAATCCTCGTCGCCCATAAACAGGAGCCTTGACTTCTCCTCCAGTGCTCGACCATCGAACGAGTTCGCTGGACGGTATATGCTCACAAAGGCCCAGCGAATATGCGAAAGGCTGATTAAGGCTACCTGGGGGAAGTAAAAACCAGAAGGATAGAATTCTGAAACAGAAAGACTGAAGAATAGACGCGGCTATAGCTGTAAACTTCAGACGCAGGGATGACCCACGCAGAAAGTCAAAATTCTGTTACGATAGAAACAGACGCGATCGAACTTGTGGACTTCAGATACACACAGATCTGAACGCGGTCTAGTTTTAGACCCGCGTCTAAAATATGAGACGCAAAGAGAACTAGACGCGAAACTTGCCATATCCTTGTTCGAGAAACAAGGGCTGCTACATCAAAGTCTGAAACCCTCAACAAGAATTACAAATCTTTTATGTCAACAACCTCAAACGTGAGCTCTATGTGCAAAGCTCGCGTCTCACAATCCAGATACAAAGTTCATCACACTTGCGTCCAGAGGACTTTGAGTTAGAGTTCAGACTCAATCAATCGCGCTTCATCAAGAAGTATAAAAGGCGCGACTTCCAAATAATGGGCGCACCAGTCAGGCTTTAAGAGAAGGTCAAGAGAGTGAATCTCTTCAAGGGACAGCAAAATCGAAACTCAGTTGGGCTGAGTATTTCATGGTGATAATTAATTCCTACCCGCAGAAGAACCCTCTAGAGGTTGAACTTTCTGCATCAAGGCGCGAATATAAAAGGTACTCAGAGGGACGCTATTTGATCTTGAAATCACTTGACAGTAATAATCTTCAGGAAAGATTAAAGAAAAGCATGAAAGCTTTGAGTTTTCACTGTCCATGGGGCCACATCCCATTGAAGGAAGAAGATTAAGTCAAAATGAAGACTCTCAGAGCGCCTGCTCTTAAGGGTAATAGTCTAAGCAATGGACTGTTAAGGGGGCGAGTCCTATTTATAGGCCAGCCATAAGGCCTGTAATTAATGGCGTAAAAATCAGAGCCATCGGCCTTAATTCTCGCACGAACGTCAAAGCCCAATAAAGAGCTGACGCGTGGATTGTCGCTTCAGGAAATATCGGAGGACGCAAGTCCCCAATCGTCAACGCTAACTTGGCATTTAAAGATTTAACGTCAAAGCCCAATAAAGAGCTGACGCGTGGACTGCCGCTTCGGGAAACATTGAAGGACACAGGTCCCTAATCGCCAACGCCGACTTGGCATTTAAAGGTCCAACCAGATCTTTAAGACGAGTTGCATGTGACGCTTGGGAGGTTGCGTCAAGCGCAGACTCAAAGGTCGCATCCTGAAAACCGCGTCCCTTCATGAACCCGAAGACTGCGTTCTTTTCATTCTTACTAAGAGATCTGTGACCGCGCCTCTTAGAGTGGTTCAGAGCCGCGTCTCCTTAGCGAATGGGGTCCATTCAGAGGTTGCGTCTTAAGTTCACATCAACTTATAAAAACTTAAAAGTTGCGTCCTGAAGCTTGCGTCCTCAACAACCAGAGAAGACCAGCGTCATTCTTGAGGAGCCCAGAACTGCGCCTCCATTACGAGATGAAAGTCAAATCTCCATCATAAACTCAATACAGCCTGAGTTTGCGCCTTATCAAGGGTCCAGAGACGCGTCTCTACTGAGCCATTACCGCGTCCCCATCTATTAGCTGAGATCCTTGCGTCAGTTTTTGAGGAGCCTAAGACCGCGACTCTACTGCATCCTGACAGAATCAAGGGTCGCGTCAACGGATCTGCGTTCTTTCATAAATATGAAGGTCGCATTCCCTTTATTGAAGAACATAAATTCGCATCTCAGAATAACGCCTTTTTGTCCTTAAGCCAGAGCTGCGCCCTAATCGAAAAGAAAGGTTCGCGTGTCTTCCTTGATAAGCCTGAACGGCGTCTTCAGTAATAAGTCTGGGCCGCGTCTCCCAGGATCACGTCTCCACTATGAGTGAAAATCGCGTCTCGCTCAAGAACTCAGTTCAGTTTGAGTTTATTATTCATGGCCGACTAAAGACTACGACTATGGTTATGAAAATGAGTTCATCCACAGCAAGTAAAGAACTTGAAAAGATGAAGATAGAGCAAAATTTTGAAGATTTTTATTATTTGATTCAAAAATTGTATAAGTAATGCAGACACTCTTGACAAATAGAGTGTTTAAAAAAAAGGGGTGAACAAATATAAAAGAGAAGAAGGCTAATTATCTTGCGTCGCCAAAGAACGGATTTGTTCTCAGAGATGGTCATCTCGTGCTGACGTGCCCTTTCAGCCTCCATCAAAGCTTGGATCCGCAGCTCCTCCTCAGACAAAAATCTCTTCGCAGCTAGTTGCGCTTGAAGAGACTCCAATCTGGAGGAATGAGCAGAGAGGTTTCTTCAGCCTGTATCCTGACAGTCTCCAGCTCCTCCAGCCTTTTTTTAGCAGCGATAAGCTTCTGCTCATTGGTTTCGATCAAGGCTTGTGCCTGGCAATGGTAGCTTGAGCAGTGATAATAAACCTGCTCTGCACTCTGTATGACGATTTCAGATCCTTGAAATCGCCAATCAGCCTTTGGTGGTCAGCCTGGAACGCTGGAGATGGGCGGGTCTCTTCAGCTATTTGTTCCTCCATCTCCTTTCGCTCATGTTTTTGAGCGGCGAGAAGCTTACTCAGAGTCATCCGAGCCTCGTCACTGAGCCAGCATCTCCAGGGACTTGAGCTCCCTCAAATGCTTCCCAGTTGCTCCACCACAGTATCAGGTATGCCCTAACCTGTTAAGGACTCTCAGTATGACCAATGTTCCGATCTGATTTTCGAGAAGTATTTAGGCAAACTCGAAAGAGCTACCCCAGAAAGGATGAGGTTCAAGATCTCATGGAAGTAAAAAAATGCTGCACCATTTGACGTGCTAGCTCTTCCATAATGTCATTAGCTGTAGAGAACTCTGCTGATGTACTCCCAGACCCTCTCTCTATGACAGTGTGAGAGACGGGAACCAGTTCAGCTGGTACAGGAGTGAGGCCTACGATAGGTTCGTCAAAGTACTGGGGTAGTCACCGATATCTCCGGGACGGTATTGTCTTAGCAGCCTCCACTGCGACAGAAGTAACAGCAGACCTTGCGACATCGGGTTCCCTGGTCGAGGCTTGAACTGTGCTATCTTCTGCGTCAATGCTTGCGCAGGATCCTCTACTTGAGCTACCCCAATACTCTCTGCAAACCACTAAAACGTCATTAATGACAATTAAAAGGAGAATTTTCAATACGTCAGATATTTCTTACCAAGTTGAGGATCTGAAAATGGCGAATTCCTGGACAGGTCGTGTGGGGTGGAGGCCTCCTGACCCCGACGGTCGCACTCTCTTTAGGGCATCCGGTAATAGGAGCCTCAGGGCCCTCCGCTGGGCCAGCTCTTGAATCATCTCCTCAATATGAGAGGAGGTTAGGCTTCACTGTCTACAGCCAGCTCTGAAAATTAAATGAAAATGTCAGAAACCCTTCCCTAACTAGAGGAGGAGCCGGTTCAAGAAGACAAGGAAAGTACCTTTGGCAGCAGCAAT
>JAVJIF010021535.1:0-66659 GCA_038442645.1 Agave tequilana
ACGGTGAGAACGTAAAGATTGAACCATCATATCTATTTCATGATCATGAGCTAATCTAGCCTGAGTCATGGTTTTAAGCATCTTTCATAGTCGATATAGTCGATTGGTGCATCATTTTGTGATTGGACTTGAAAAGAGGAAGTGTAATCGTGATGAAGTTGTGAGTCGGTCAGATTTATGATTGTTGCTTGGACTCACGCATCATCATGTCAAAGATTGATGGTAATTGTTGCTTGGACTCATGCATACTCATCATTTCCAAGATAGATGGTTTTCTATTATGAATGGTGGATCTGAGTATGAATCTTGGGAATCTTGTGGACAAGGTGTATATGGGGGACAAGTTGGTTGAAAATTGGACTCGGGGGAAGCGAAACCCCATGAACTCTGTGAAGAGTCGAAAGTGGTATGAAAATTATGGTCATAAGATGGGGGTTATGGGTTATATTTATTCGGATAAGACCATTCCTGCACACTAGGTTGGTCAAAATTATGATATGCGGGTTGGTAATATCCGAAAAAGAAGATGGTGGTGTAATATGGATTAAAGTTGGAAAAATTATTATATGCCATATCACACAACACAATCAAAGAAAAACAAAACAAACAAACAAGCAAACAAAAAAGAAAAATTTCTAACCTAAGTTAGGGTAGACCTATGACCTAGACGACTCCTAACTGGTTAGACTGTCCATAGGAGGTAGGGTGTAGACTTTGACCACAAGTTAATCAGCCAGGTAGGGCAAGAGTGGTGGGAGGTTTTCTGTCAAAGACGTTCCTTAATTAAATAACCACCAATCTTCGGGCTTTCGGCCCTCAATCCCCTTCCTAGACACTGATTGGCAGGAGTCAAATTCCAACACTGTTTCCCTTAGGATAATCTCCTAATTGAGTCCGAGATGTCCCTAGGGCCAACGTCTACTTAATTTTAATTAGGCTTGGGTAAGTGAGTGCTTGGAATCTGATTTTTAGGCCAGGAAGGGTGATGAAATCCTCACCTTATCTTGTTAATGGGTTATGCCCTTAGAATAAATTTGTGCAAGTGTACAAAATATGTAAATAAGATTCACTCAAAGCATGAAAATCAACCAAGAGATGAGTCCTATTCTACATGAAATGCGAACGTACCTTGTCTCCAGCACTCTTCAACAAAATTAAAAAAATTAAATAGACACGTGCCTAAAATGCAAGAGTCTAATTTTTTTTTATTTATCAACAAATAAGTTACTGTTAATTAGTTAGCAGTATGCAGGGTGATCACAGAAAATATTTAACAGAGCAGACAAATTAAATTTGCAAATTGCAGCAACCTGCAGAAAACTGAATCAGTAGTGAACTACCCAGGCCGCGAAAACGCGGCTATTGCCGCGGAAACGCGGCACTATAGTAGGCCCTGTTGCTCTGCCTTCGAGGGCAGAGACACAGAGTTGCTATACGTCCTTTGCTGCTATTATTATTCCTGTTCTCCAAACCTGCAAACAGAAAGAATAAAAGAATTAGTTATTATTATTTTTTTTTTTAGAGATAAACTTACCGTCCCTCCCCGGCAACGGCGCCAAAATTTTGATTGAGATTTACCTGCACACAAAATATAGATATTAGATTTAGAAGTAAAGATGTGCAAGGTGCTCAATTCTAATCCGTGGTAGCAGTGCTATGCGGGTCGTGATCCTCAGGGAGGGAACTGCGATGGAAGCGTTTAAGCAAGTTATCACTTTTTTATGTATTTTCTTATTACAATGTATTTACAATGAGAAGTAAAAGAATTAGAAAGAAGTGGAGTTTGTCATCTAATCTAAAGAAATAGAAGAAAGGAAGAAGATTATAAACTAGAAAAATACATACCTACCTTTTCAGTCTTACTTACTTTTGAACCTTTTGCTACAACTTACTTTGTCTTCGAAGGCGTACAAGAATGGCGTATAGGATCGTCCACCTTTGCGATCTACACTACGAAAAGAAAAGACTAGCAAGCGACGGCTTGTTCATCTCCATAGGCCATCAAGGGCTCTTCTTCAGCTAAGCAGTCTCGAAGCGACCAGTTCTCACGGTTTGCAAGACATCAGGGAGAATAACACAAGTATAGAAAAATAAAACAAGAATAAAACACGAATACAAAGAATAGACATAACAAAGACAAACCTTTGAGTGGATTTTATTACAATGGAAGAAAAGTAGGCTTACACCGTTGTCACCTCAGTACAAGAATGGACTCCCTTCCTCCATGAAAGCTTCCTCCACTCTCAGTTACAAAAAAAATTACAAAAGGAAAAATAAAAACCTAACCTAAACTACAAATTAGCCTAAGAAACCCTAGAATTTTCTCTATATTTTTGTACTATTTTTCTGTTGCTCTGCAGGGTATTTATAGGAGCTGGAAGATGTAGAGTCCCGGTATGACTCTCCCAAAAAATCTTATCTCCAGACTTGTGGCACTTATCCATAGAAGTTCAAATCTGTCCTGCAACTTATTATCATGTTGATCGCCGAAATTGGCTTATCTGCTGACTGAATTGAAAGTTTGATCAACATAAGAGTTGTAGGTCTTCAAGTCTTCTTTCTGGAGCATCTTGAATCATCGGATTTGAATATCTGTAGCAAAAGTTATGATCTGAATACTAAAATGTGTACAGTCTGAATCCGAATTTTTTTGAATTTTTATCTTTGCACTCTTCTCCTTTTATTTTCATCCTGCAAGTATTTAGGGTTGATAGAAGTATATCCTTCCCTCTTCTTTTGGTATTTGCAACTATTGCCCTCAGTAATTGCAACTTTGACATTTGATAATTGTAACTTTTGCATTGGGCTTTAAACATGGCTTTTGGGCTTCTTTTAAGGCTTTATTCTTTTTATTTTTATTTCTCAAGGCCTGCACATAAATAATAAAATATTAGTTAATTGTGCATGATTATATGAATAAATATGAAATGTGATGGTAAATATAATGATAAAAATGCACTTTTCACTACCAATCACCAAGTAAGCGTACTTGAGGTGATCGGGAAGAGCTTTCAATTCAGATGAGGAATATTGTTCAGTTGAAGGTAAGTCTATTTGTTCAAGACTCAAAGGAGTTGGCGCTGGAGTTGTGGCTCATTCCACTACAGAGTCAACAATTTGGTCGAGATTGAAGTCATCTGACTCCAATTCGAACTCATGTTTAGGTCTATATTC
This sequence comes from Agave tequilana, assembly GCA_038442645.1. Taxonomy (NCBI): domain Eukaryota; kingdom Viridiplantae; phylum Streptophyta; class Magnoliopsida; order Asparagales; family Asparagaceae; genus Agave; species Agave tequilana. The sequence goes on from JAVJIF010021535.1 coordinate 3,175, forward strand.
CAGTTCCTCCTCATGTTCACTCGTTAAGCCTTCCATCAAATTCACTTCAAATGTTTGGTCTTCAGAGTCTCGAGATTGTTTTCCCAAATGAAAAACATTCACCTCTTTAGTCATATCTCCAAATGTTAACGTATTGAACCATTTCTATAGTTTATTATTACATTTGCTGTAGCAGGAATGGTCGTCCTAGAATGACCAAGTTTGGGATCCTGGTTTCTGAACGGGTTGTGTTTCTAGAATGATAAAGTTCACGGGTAGATAAACTCCCTAACCCGAATGAGAACATCAGTTATCTCCCCCTTGGAATTTTCACTGATCAGTCAGCTAATTGAATTATTACTCGTGTTAGACGAAGATCACCTAACCCAATCTGTTGATACACGAAAAGGGGGCAAATTGATACTTGCTTCCTATAATATCCCTAATCTACTACTGTATTTTTATTTTTCTAAAGTATTTATTTTGATTTATTGATTATTTTATTTAATCAAGTTAATCTATTTTTCCTGTGATTATTATGGTTGAATATGCAAATTATTTTCAGATAGTAAATGGCAAATTATTCTTCCATTATTATTTACTATTATTTCTATTAGTGTATTATTATTTCTATTATTAAATATGGGATTTATTTTGAGATAGTAAATGGTAATTTGGTTTTATGTTTACCATTATTTATCATTAACATTTCTTTTTGCCAATTGTAATTATTAATTTATTTCTATTGGTTGTTGATACTATTAGTGGTTACCTCCATTATTATTATTGTTCTTTTATTATGATCATTATTTGTGATTGGTATTCTTATTTATTTTTAATATTTGCATTGATACTAATCATGGTGGTGGTGGTGGTGTTCTCCTTGTTTAGCCTCTCACCCTATTTCCATTTACCCATCTGGATTCTTTGCCCATCTACCCGTTTGGATTCCTAATCCTACCCATTAACCCTATAGTCCAATTACCTAATTGGATCCGATCCAGTAGACCCAATACCCTTACACATTTATCCAATTGGATCTAACCCATTAGACCGTTCCTAATCCTACCCATTAGCATACCCATTCACCTATTGGATCCTAACCCATTATACCATTACCCTTTTACATACCCATTAACTTATTGATCCAAACCTATTCCTAATCCAACCGTTATCTTAATACCCAATACCCAAGATGACTTCCTATATAATCCTATTGTTAATCTAACCCTAAACCCTAAGATTATCTCTAATCCCCATCTCCTTCTCATGCTGCCGCCCCTCTCCTGTTGGCGCACACCACCACAGCCATTGACCAGACCAAGATCTCCACGCCCCCACCTTGCCCACCTCAGCCTCCACGAGCACACACAGCCAAGAACCAACAGCCCGGCCGAGCACGACTTCACCCGATCCTCCCTCCTTGGCCGAACCACCTTACGCACCAGGCCACCCGCAGACACACAGCCGCCCAACCATTCCTTCTCCTTGCCGTGAGAGCATCTCCCTCCTTCTCTATTACTTTAGTTTTTATGTGTTAGAATGAATTAATGTGATTGATAGTGTGTGTGTGTGTGTGTATATATATATATATATATCTATATATATATTATGTGGGTACTAATATAAGTGCATGATTTGTGTATCTTGTGTATGGATTCCATTTTCCGGCTCTCCGCGGGATGCCGTTTGATCACCGTCGGCGAGCGCGAGCGTACCCCACGCCCTTCACGGCGAGATGCTCTATCCAACGACACTCTCCGCGACCCTGGACGCCTCCGTCGGAGCCTCCATCGGTGCGCCACAAGATGCCCCGAGGTTAGCTTTATATTCATGTATAATGGCAATATCGTAATAATTGGGAAGTTAATAAATGTGTGTTTGTGTGTGTGTGTGTGTGTGCGTGAGTGACTTTGGTATTTGGATGCATGCATGTGTATGCATGATGTATATGAATGCATGAATGTTAATTAATTAATGTATAGGTATTTATAGTTAATAGTAGATAATATGTAGGCATGTTTATATATATGTATTGTTGTGTATGCTTGTATACGTATGTGTACGTGTACGCGTATATGTTCGTATGCACGTGTGGGTGTTTAGCGTACATTTATATTTATTTGTATGTATTGGTTGCGTGCTACAGCATTTCGGATTTGTTTGGTGAGATCCGGACAAGTTACAGGAGACCCAGACCCGATTCAGGTTCGTGTCGTTGTGGACCCGATACAATGGGGATTCGAAGACCGATGCATAGGATGGTTCGTAGATCAGTACCGTTCGTGCAGTGAAGACCAGACGCGATTCGGTTCCGAAACCGCGTCATTTCATGTGAGTGTTCATTTTTGTGTATTTACCGTTGTCGGTATGCCTTACATGTTGATCTTATCATTTCATGTGACTTTTCGTTATATTTTGTCAGTTTGATTACTTGTACCGCTTCATTAAACATCTACGATTGTCCATTTTATTCATGTAGTTGATATTTGCTTGTATTAGCGTTATTTCATGTGTTGGTAGTTTGTCCCTGTTGGCTTGGGCTTAGTTTGATATACCTTTAGACTGTAACTTGACTCGATCTATTGATTGGATAGATTAGGTACATAGTTGAGTATCAGATATATGAGGATCTCGTATTTGGACATTGAGATATTAGAGTTATATCATATAATGAATAGTTGATTACTGTTTCGGACTGGGACTAATTGTAAAGGAACATGGACTGTATACTAGATTGATCTTATGTTGGATTGGTTCGTGATTGTGGTTTACAATCTATATTTCATCTAAACAATTATTGGACTTAATATTCCTTGGTGATAATTCAGTAAGAATTTATTCGGGTATTTGAGGACAGAAGATATATTTCATGTAGAGTACTTCTCAGACTTGTTATTCTTTCATTGGTAATAACTTAGGTGATGATTCATTCGGGTATTGATGATAGACTTGTTATGATGTTACCTTACTAAAGAGATTGGATTACTTGATGTTTGGATCAGTATAAGGACTTAGTTGGAGTATGGATTGATCTGGGATTTATGTTATTTACATTGGCTATTGATCAGTATTTAGATGTGACCGATTTTGTTAGATTGCGACCAGATGTGTGGATATCTTATCTTTGACTTCGATATGTGATATCATATTGGTTTTGGATTACTAGAAGCAAAGGTTACTGGACTGATTGGATTATAGAGTATGACGAGTTGTTGGTATTGACTCATGAGTGGACCTATTCTAGATTGCAGTTTTTGAAGATGTTTACTAGTTAGTTATGATTATGGAGTATGTTGACTTGTTGATATTGAGGGCATACCATGTGCTTCATGTTAGTTATTGACTACATCAATTGATGAAGATTGAGTTATTCTGATAGTGATCTTCTAGTTCAGAGTTATCAGATAGCAGTTATCAGTTTATCAGTAGATTTGATTATTCTATTCATGACAGTAGATCATTACCCATCTTAGACATCTTGATTTACCTGAGAAACTTGACTAATTATACTTGATATCTACTTGATATCTATCATGTCCATGTTACCATTAATTGCTGGGAAAATATTATTACACGGTAACAACACCCGCATGTTATACTTGTTACATATTCCTGTTATACCGTATCCTGTTCATTGATATTATATATTCCTGTTATACCAGTATCCTGATTACATGTTGATATTGTTACCGTGACTACCACCGAGTTATCCAGTGATTTAAGTAACATGCACATTAAATAATCTTAATAAACTAAAACATGATAACAAACAACTTACACTGGGATTGTGAAGATTGATGGAGGAGACAGCGTCCGTATTTTGGGTGGACCTAGGATTTAGGTTGCGCAGCCGAAAGAGGGTTCCACTGCAGGGTTCCCGTGGGGTGACTGGCACCCCGTCCTGTTCCTGTTATACATGTTATACATGTACCTGTTCCTGTTTACATGTTCCTGACTACCTTGCGGTAGGTCCTGGTTCAGCGCCAGGAGTCTGGGCCGTGTCCCGGGTATGCACGGGACCCACATAAAGCATGGACAATGTCTCCAACCGATCAGTTTCAATAATTTAAGGGCATCGATTGGCATGTGTGGTAGGCGTAGTATGGGATGCGTCTATTACGTGTGACAATTGGTGTTCGCTGACATAATTAATAATAAACTGTTGATGCTTTATGACTGACTGTGATCACCTGGTTGTATATTTATATATCACTATGTTAGACTCATGACTATAACCATGTCCAGATTATCATGATCAGGACCAGACTTATGACCAGACTTGGATATCAGCCTAGTGACATGTGATAGGTTACATATTTTGACATCAGTTGCTTGTTTTACTATTGTGACAGTTGTCTTTTATCTTTATTCATGTTGATTATCAGTTATACTACAGTGCAGTTATGTATCTTGTTATTCAGTCTGTTATATCAGCAGTTGTTCTTATTACTATTTATGCACATTGTTCTTCTGCACGAGCTTTTTCCCTTTACACAACACACTCACCAGGTCGCGTTCTGACGACCCTGGATTTGCACGTCCAGATATTGACGGTTTGTTTCTGTTATGCAGGTATTCGATGAGACCGTCCATAATGCGAGGAGTTTGGGTCCCTTTCTGTTTTGATATCCTCATCTCTTTTATATTTCTGTCATTTCCTGATTCTACCTTTATCGCATTCAGCTGCCATTTTCTTGTCATTATTCATCTACTATCATTGTGATTGTCATTATATGTATTATTGCAGTGATCATTTATTTTCACAGTTCAGATTTATAGCTTGTTCAGGTTAATTTAGGCTTAGCGTATATATGTGGGGTAATTTCCTCGCATATATACGTCGCCGACTCTCGTCGCGACCCCGTTCCCGCGTATTTTGGGAAGCGGGGCGTGACACTTCCAAATCAAGTAGTGCCCTGTTGATGGTGGTCTGTCCTATGGTACAAGCAATGGTTGGACATTTGGGGTCTTTGTAATTAACAGGAATAAGCACGGATAACAATTCACTGATGTTTGTAGTTAGGAAAACCTTTTTAGGGACATTGATTTTTCTTTTCTTGTACACATACTTTCAAAAAAAATTTATATGAAGGCACTTGTTGTGTGGCATCAAGAAGTGGCACATTGATTTTTACTTGATTGAACATTTCTAAAATATTTTCCATTCGTGCATTGGTTTTATTGCTTTTTAGCCTATTTGGGAAAGGTATTATACGCTTATGCACATCTTCAGCTGACTTTTCTTTTTTCTTTTCTCCATTTTCTGAAGTGTTTGGTTTAGAATTTGCAGATGTGGAGGCTTCATTTGAGTTGGATTTTGGTTGGGTGGTAACTGGTGGTGAAGAAACTTGGTCGTCCACTTGCTTCCCAGATTTTAAGACACAAACAAAATTGCATTAATTTGGCTGAGTATCTTGGGCCTCAGGATTGGGTAAGAGTTCTTATGATTAGTCAATGGTTGGTTCAGTAATGCTCCATTTTGTCTTTCATTAGACAAGTTTTCCATGGGTCTCTCCATTTTTCTTTTTGGAAGCGGATTTTGAAAAGAATGTAGTGAGCTTAATGTTGGAAATTTGGTTGAATGTTGGGCGGAAAATTTGATTGAAAATTTCGTTGAAAATTGGACTGATAGTTATGAGCAGGAAATTGACTGTGAAAATTTATTCTGTACTGCTCATGACTGTTTTGACTCCATGAAAAATTGAGATGATTTCTCCATCCCGGATTGTATGTTTTGGAGTATGAATTGTTATTCGGTCTGGCAAAAACTGCATTCATGCTGTCTGGTAACATTCGTTGAGCTAAGTAAACTGAACATTCTTCAAAGACATGATTTAGTGCTTGTCAATAAGTGCAATCTGGATTTGTCATTTGGAGTGGGTTGACTTGGTTTACCATACCTTATTCCTTTATTTCTAAAAGTTCTAGTCTCCTCATCAAGTGGATAATTTTGGCTTCTATAGCTATAGAGGATTCTATTGAGTGGAGTCCGATTTTAGAAGTTATTGGATTCTAATTTTTAGACTTATCTGAACAAAATTCCTACTGGATTATTTTTTCAGCTAAGTCTTCATATAAATTCCATCCCTGGTCCTCGTCTTTCTTTAAGAATTATCCTTGACACATCGTTTCAAGGAAAGTTTTTGTAGGGTAATCAAGATCATTATAGAGAATCTGGCACTGCCACTATTTCTCTATGCTATGGTGTGGACACTGGCAAGTAAGTCCTTAAAGCGCTCAAAGTATTTTCAAAACGGTTCATTAGGCTCCAGTCTAAATTGCATGATATTCTTCCAGATGAGAGCGGTCTTATGGATTGGGTAAATTTTTCAAGAAAACTTTTATAAAATCGTCCCAAGATGAAATTGAACCGATCGCTAGACTATAAAGCCACTTCTTTGCTAGGCCCTTAAGTGCAAATGGGATGAACTGGAGTCTAACTGCATCTTCACCTAGCTGGGGGTTTCTCATCATCAAGCACACTTTCTCAAATTTTCTTATGAAGAAGTATGCATCCTCAGATTCCATGTTATGGAATCTAGGAAGAGTGTTTATGAATTACGATTTTGCCTCAAAGTTGTTACCATTTGCTTCTGGTAACTGAATGCATGAAGAAAGTGATGTCCTGATGGGATAAAATTTATCCTGAAGTGAGATTTGATTGGCCATGATTGGATGTGAGTTTTCGGGTAGTGTAGGTGCTTGCAAAGTGTTTCTAACTAGTTGTGATGTTGTTGGGTCCCTTGACCACACTTGCATGCAAAGTTACACTACAAACAACGTTCAAACAACAATTAAACGAAAAATGAAAAATAACAATTAAGAGAAAAGAAAACAATCTTCAAGCCTAATCTAAGGTTCCTTGACCTAGACGACTCCTAACTAGGCGATTATCTGGGAGAGGTTGTTGTATGAATCTGACCACATGTTAATCGGCCAGGTTGGGGCAAAATACGGTGGGAGGTATTCGTACATAGCAACGAGCCTTAATTAAACCAAACCATGGTATCTTCGAGACTTAACCTCTTAATCCCCAACCTTAAACACTGATTTCACAAGAGTATGATTCTTACAAGTTTCACCCTCGGTCAATCTCCTATTGAGTTTGGATGTCCCTAGGGGCCAACATCTATTAAGTTTTAAATTAGGCTTGGGATTGTAAGTGCTTAGAAGATTATTTTGAGCTAAGGAAGGGTAATGACTTCCCCACGTTATCTTGTTTATTTAGGTGTTTCCCTTAAAATCGATTTTGTGCAAGTGTACAAGATATTCAGAACAAGATGCACTCAAAGTGGATAAATCAGTCAAGAACTTGATTCTATTCTATATGCAATGGTACGTACCTTTCTCCAACACTCTTTAACAGTAATTTAAATGAATCGTAAAGACACGTGCTCTAGATGCAAGGTCTAAACAAATTTTTAACTCGCAACAAATGTTTTATTGTTGGTTTATTAGCAGTATACTGGTGATGGCATAAAAGAAAAATAATGCTTGCAGAAAACTAATTTTGCAAAGCCAACAGTCCTGCAAAAAAGATGGTGAGTATTTCACTCAAAACTGCCATGAAAACGCGACAAAAGTCACATTTTCGTGGTGGAATTGAGGACTTGGTCTCTGCTTTCAAGAGCAGATACCCAAGACCACTTATATGTTTCTGCTGTTCATGATTTCTTGAGTCAAAAATCTGTACCCTGAAATAGAGAAGAGATCGTTTAGTCCAAAAACAAGAAAACAATTACCCTTCCTGGGCAACAATGCCAAAAATTTGCTCGAAGGGAAACCGTGCACAAAAAAAGGGTGAGATTGAATATGAGTTATTTCTTAGATAGGTGCTAATGTTCCCTCGAAACTATCGTTATAGCTAAGAAGCTAAACAAGTCGTGTCTACAAGAAGGGGGACGATGGAAGCTTTGTGTTCGGTTTTCTTGTTTTTCTTAAAGTCCTTTATTTCAAAAAGAATGAATAAAGTAGAAGAGAAGAATTGTGATTGATGGTATGTGAAAACAACGTAAAAATAGTTGGCTTGTGAGAAAAGAAAAATGAAAACGGAATGCGAAAGAAATAGTGATTGAGAGATAGAAAAGAAAAGGAAAAAAGTTTAAGAAGAAGCTTTGAAGAAAAAAATCGGGAGAACAAAGTTTGAAAAAGAGAGAAAAGTAGAATTTTCTTTTAAGATGGTGAAAATGTATGGCTAACCTCCTACTCATTGACCCCACTAACCGCTAACATCCTTGATGATAGAGCCTCACAATGGATTCTTGGCCTTCGCCATTCTTGCGCTATGAGAACATATCATGTGGGTAACCAATGAAAGTTCTTCCCCTATCACATTACGTTACATGGCAAAAACTCTAATGTCACCCCCATCAAGATCCATTTTAAGCTGAGAATGCGGTGAATTACAAGTGCACAATCGGTATCGATAAAGGATGAATAGGTAGTCTCTAACTCACTAAATAAAAGATGGGTTAGTTCATCAATATATCATCAAGAACACATAGTTAAGCATGAAATATGAGAGTTAGCTTGCATGTTAGCGTGTTAGAGTTAGAACCCTTCATCGTTAGCCATCCATACCTCTTTCTTGCACAAGGCATATTGTGAGGCTTATTGATTCATGTGGTTATCAATTAAATAATTAGAGGTTAGTGGGTTTGTAGTTAGTTATCTATGCAAGAAAAGAAGTTAGCTATTCATAGAAAGAAAGAATAAGAAAGTAGTCATTCTATACTAATTGTTAGGAAGAAGAAAGACCAAGTAAAAGCAATGAAAATTGAGGTAGAAGATGAAATAATCTTGTATTGATTTGCCACAGATCAAATACAGGATACCCTAAACAATCTAGAGAATACCCTAAACAAAATTTTCTTTATCTTGTAACTCCTCGCACTGAGGCCCAAGGGGGTCTATTTATAGGCACAAAACCCTAGGTGCACTCAATCACGGCCGTTGATGTAAATGTTGTGCCAACGGATGTGATACTGCCGCGAAAATGCTGCAAAAGTCGCGGAACCACGACAGCATCTTGGCTGTTAGGCCAGCGCTTGCCTTGACAGCCTGGCTCTGTCCAGGCATCTTTTAAAAGCTTCTCATTCTCTGGATATTCTCTTTGAACGAGAGAGGTTTGGGCTTCAAATTGTGGGCTTCTTTAATTAGCTTTAATTAATTAATTAATTTCAAATAATTGGAATAATTGGGCTTCTTCTTCCTTTGGGCCATGGACCTAAAATAGAGAGAAAACTCCATTAAAAACCAGATTTTATTATAATCATAAAAAAAATGTGATATAAACGATGCACAAATGAGTACTAATCAGTTTGCATCGACTTTACCAACCTCCATGAAGCTTGCCCGAGGGACAGTTATTCATTTCCAAGGATCGATCAACTAGTAGAGATGATGGCAGGCCACAAACTCTTTAGCTTCATGGACATATATTCTGGCTACAATTAAATCAAGATGCACCCACCAGACGAAGACAAAACTGCCTCCACAACCGATCGGGGAATCTTCTGCTATAAGGTGATGCTATTTGGACTCAAGAATGTTGGGCCACATTCCAGCGAATGGTTAACAAAGTCTTCAAGGATCTGATTGGGAGCACCATAAGGGTATATGTGTTAGCCCAAGAGGTTACACTCTCCAATTATTTTTGTGTTTTGATGATGACAAACCAAATTAGTGCTATTTGGTACTAATGATTTTGTTTAAGATAAGTTTCAGGTTTTGTACCATGTTTAGAGTTCATTCGCTTCGCTGTTGCAAAAACTTCTAAGTTCCACATAGCAATGAAGGCAATTTGCTCATCAAGGAAGGATCATAGAAGAGAAGGCACTAGCAAGGCATTGGATGGCTCAAAGACGTGAAGATTGCTCAGAGGTCCTTAGGTTTTGTATTTTTAGTTTTATAGCTTGTTAAAGAATAGAGATTAGGTTTGAAGCTCAATCACACACGTTTTTGTGCATATACTATTTCTTAGTTTATTTCCTATAAAATATACAAAAATATTTTAGTACAAAATCTTTCTTCTACAAATTTCTTTTATGTTACATACTGAATTCCTGTTTAAAATAGTTTTGTTAAAAATATTTTTCTTCTCAAAATTCTGTCTTTATTTCGTTTTCTGACCTGATCCGGTCGACCGGCAGTCTACCGACAGTCGACCGAGTCTGTGTCAGGCTGGTCCGGTCGACCGGACCAGTCGACCGAGGTCCTGGCAGAATGCACGTATCCGTGTGCATGTCTGTCGGTCGACCGGGGCAGTCGACCGATATTTATTTTTGAGTCACAGTTTGTATCAGTCGACCGGGTCGGTCGACCGATAACCTGTAACAGTCAGAATTTTGTACTACCGGTCGACCGGCCCGGTCGACCGATGTAGCCGTTGAACAGTAACGGGCAGATTTTTAAGAGCTGTTTATTTTTGTCTTTTGTGTTTAAAAATTCGTTTAAGGATATATTTTTGATCTAATTACCTCCTAAACATCAGTAATTATGTTTTATCCTTAAACCCTAGCCCTCTCCTATAAATAGAGGTGTTTGGGGAGAGATTGGTTACAACAACAACAACAACAACAATTTTCAAGAGAAAAATTCAAAAGTTTGAGAAATTCAAACGAGCTTGTTTCTTGGTTTTTGTGCTAATATTCTCACTCTTTTTCTGAATTGGTTTTTGTGATACTCTCTGATTTAATTTTTCTTTTCACCTTACACAAGAGCTTCATTCCTACTCAATATTCTCTAAGGACCTTTGTAAGGGAAGAGATATTTGAAAGAGAGAGTTTGTGGTCTTTTGACTACTCAGAGATAATTTGTACTTGAGCTTTGTGAAATTGGGTACTCCTGTGTGTTGGGTACTGCAGTGATTGTGTAACTGTCTGTGTGATAGTGAAGTAGCTAGAATCCTTCTGGGGAAGGCGGGGAGTAGAGCTGGGTGCTCGAACCTCGATAACATATCCTTGTGTTTGCGATTGGTTTACTTTCTTGCACTCTTTACTTTACTATACTTGCTCTTATTCTTGCTCATCATAATCATTGTCATACTTACTTGCTTGCATTCATCTTGTGATTCTTGTTTGGTGACTGTTGTAGCTTTAATTTTTAAATTGCCCTTTGATTAGCATATTCACCTATTCACCCCCCCTCTAGGTGATTTTCAATTGGTATCAGAGCTTGGACTCTAGGTTTGGCTTAACATCCATAGAGAGATCCTTAAAATATTGCTAATCAACATTTTCATTCATCCATTCATACACTAGTAAATATGGCCGACAACATTAAAACCCCACCTAAATTTGATGGCCTAAATTTTCCCATTTGGAAGGTTAGGATGACTATATTTTTGCAATCACTAGGTAGCTTGGTAGCTAAGTCCTTGACCAAACCCTACATAGCACCCGATAGTGATGAGAGCACTTGGACCGACTTCAACTTTAGAGAATATGAGGCTAACTCAAAAGCCCAAAACTCCCTTTTAACCGCCTTGAATGAGGATGACCTTACACGGGTAATTCATTGCCAATCCGCCCATGAGATTTGGCAACACTTATTGGTCACGCATGAAGGGACTTCACAAGTCAAGAGAGCTAAAATAGATCTCTTGAGGTCCCAATATGAATCATTTAAAATGCTTGATGATGAATCCATTGATTGTATGATTACTCGTTTCACTAAAATTACAAATGGTCTTTCTTCCTTAGGTGACGTCATCTCCAACGATCAAAAGGTGCGCAAAGTGATACGAGCTCTTCCTCTATCTTGGGAGATAAAGGCCACCACCTTGAAGGAATTAAACGACAAGGATGAGATGGACATCATTAGTCTCATTGGGAACCTAAAGACCCATGAGATGGAAAAGAAAGCAAGAGAAGAGGTTGCTCCAACAAAGAAGAAGTCCATAGCTTTCAAGTCTTCATCCACTCTTGAAGACGATGATGAAGATGAAGAAGAAGATGAGGAGCTCTCCCTCCTTGTACGAACATGAAGAGATTGTACCGAAGGAAAAAGTTTAACTTCCAAAGAAAGTTTGAAGACAAAAGGGAGGAAAGAGTTTGCTACAATTGCCGAAAGCCCGGACACATGATAGCGGATTGCCCGGAGCTCAAAAGAAGATAATTTCCTCCTTCAAGCATAGGAAGTCGGAAGAAAAGAAAGCCTACAAGGCAACATGGGATTCGGAAAGCGAGTCTGAAGAAGAAGAAGCGGATACCGCAAATATGTGTTTCATGGCAAACACACCCAAGGTAAACCCTCAATCTCTTGATGATAATGATGATGATTTGAGTAAGGAAGTTCTAGTTCATGCTTTTGTAGAACTTTCCGAAACTTATGATAACAAGAAAATGGAATGCTTTAAATTACAAAAAGAAGTTGCGTTTCTTAAAAATCAACTTGCTTTGGTTTCAAAAGAAAAAGATGATCTTTCTTCCAATCTTGTTTCTATTCAAAATGAATTTGACGCTTATAAGATTTGTTGTAAGGGTAAAACCCCTATTGTTGATAATGAAGAAATTTCTTCCTTAAAAACCAAAATGGTTGATTTTGAAAAGGTTTTGAAAGATTGTGCTTTTAACACCAAGAAGCTTGAAGAAAAGTTTTCCAAAAAGCACACTTCTCATGTTAAAGATTCTCATGCTAAAATTCCACATGCTCACACTTCAAATAATACTTCTTATGCTAAATCTTTTCATGCTCACAATGCCCATGCTCACAAATCACACACTCACTATGCTTTTAAATATGGTAGAGTGTATAGATGTACTTATTGTGGCAAAAATGGACATTTAGCTAAATTTTGTTATGATAAATTGCATAGTTCAAATAATCTTGTTTGGGTTAATGGCTCTAACCCTCATGGACCCAAGAAAATGTGGGTACCAAAATCAAGTCCTAAAATGTTTGATGTAGGTACACACCAAGGCTCCAAGACGTAGGGAGCGGTGGTACCTTGATAGTGGTTGTTCGAGACACATGACGTGGGATATCAACAACTTCACAACCCTATCAAGGTACATGGAAGGTTGCTCCGTCACCTTCGGGGATGATTCCAAAGGCACCATCATCGGTATTGGTAATATTCAAATTGGTTCATCTCCTATTATAGAAAATGTAGTTCTTGTTGATGGTTTAAAGCATAATTTACTTAGTATTAGTCAATTTTGTGATCGTGGCCTTAAAGTTGTTTTTGATGATTCTACTTGTAAGATTTTTGATGTTAAATCGAATGATTGTATTTTAACCGGTTTTCGTGATGATAATGTTTATATAATTGACATGCTTAATGTAAAGTGTTCTACTAAATGTTTAAATGCTTTTGATGAAAATTCTTGGCTTTGGCATAGAAGATTAGGACATGCATCTTTTGAACATCTTTCTAGAATTAATTCAAAGGAATTGGTGAAGGGTATTCCTTACTTGAGTTTTGAGAAAGACCGCATTTGTGGTGCGTGCCAACTTGGGAAACAAACCAAGTCTTCCTTCAAACCAATCAAGGATATCATGTCAACTAGACCTCTAGAATTAATTCATATGGATTTATTTGGACCAACTAAAACTAAAAGCTTAAATGGAAGTAGATTTGCATTTGTTTTAGTTGATGATTTCTCTCGTTTCACTTGGGTTTTCTTTTTGCAAAATAAAGATCAAACTTTTTCTCACTTTAAGATTTTTAGAAAAAGAGTTGAAAAAGAAAAAGGTTTTTCGATTTTGAGAATAAGGAGTGATAGAGGTGGTGAGTTTGTTAACCAACTCTTCATGACTTATTGTGATGAAAAGGGAATTAAGCATGAAATGTCTTGTCCTAGGACTCCACAACAAAATGGAGTTGTTGAAAGGAAAAATAGAACACTTCAAGAGATGGCTAGGACAATGATAAGTGAGTACGACCTCCCTCAATATTTATGGGCCGAGGCCGTAAACACCGCATGCTATATATCGAATCGTATTTATTTATGCAAAAATTCTTCTAAAACATCTTTTGAAATGTATCTTTCTAGAAAACCAAATGTGTCATATTTCAAAGTTTTTGGATGCAAATGTTTTGTTTTGAACACTAAAGAGAATTTGGGTAAATTTGATGCTAAGGCTTATGAGGCTATCTTTGTTGGATATTCCTCTACTAGCAAAGCATATAGAGTTTTTATTAGATCTTCACAAACTATTGAAAAAACTATGCATGTTAAGTTTGAAGAGTCTAATGTGTTTGTTGAGAATGTTGTAGAGATTGAACCATTAGGTAAAAGCATGGAGAAACTATCCTTGAAGGACTCACCCGCTCAAGAAGATAAGCAAGAACCTTTAGGTGAAGTTCAAGAGGATAATGAGGAAAGCGCTCAACCGCTTCCCAAAGCTTGGAGATACGCTACAAATCATCCTAAGGAGCTCATCTTGGGTGATGCTTCCAAAGGAGTCACAACGCGCTCCAAACTCCATGACCTATGTGGTAACTTTGCTTTCATTTCTCATTTTGAACCCAAAGGCATTCTCGAAGCCGAGAAGGACCCATATTGGTTGCTTGCCATGCAAGAGGAACTCAATCAATTTGAGCGCAACCAAGTTTGGCACCTTGTTCCTAAGCCCCACGATAGACCAATAATTGGTACTAAGTGGATCTTTAGGAATAAGTTGGATGAGTCCGGAAATGTCATTAGGAATAAAGCTAGGTTAGTAGCCCAAGGTTACACTCAAGTTGAGGGAATCGACTTTGAGGAATCCTTTGCATCCGTAGCACGGCTTGAAGCCATACGGATAACACTAGCTTATGCATCTTTTAAAAATTTTAAACTTTTTCAAATGGATGTAAAAAGTGCATTTTTAAATGGTTTTCTTAATGAAGAAGTTTTTGTTGCTCAACCTCCCGGTTTTGTTGATCATGTTCATCCCGATTTTGTTTTCAAACTTGATAAGGCTTTGTATGGTTTAAAACAAGCTCCAAGAGCTTGGTATGAAAGACTTTCAAGTTTTCTAATTTCAAATGATTTTATTAAAGGTAAAGTAGACACTACTCTATTCACTAAGCATGTTGATAATGATATTTTAATTGTCCAAATTTATGTTGATGATATAATCTTCGGTTCTACTAATGAAGTTTTATGCAAGGATTTTGAAAAGGTAATGCAACAAGAATTTGAAATGTCCTCCATGGGTGAGCTCAACTTCTTTCTTGGACTCCAAGTCAAGCAATTGCATGATGGGAACTTCATCTCTCAAGCCAAATACGCGAAGGAACTCGTGAAGAGGTTTGGACTTGAAGACGCTAAAGCTTGCAACACTCCCATGGCAACTACAACCAAGCTTGATAAGGACGACCAAGGTAAAAATGTTGATATTAAATTGTTTAGAAGCATGATAGGTAGTCTTTTATATTTAACGGCAAGTAGGCCGGATATCATGTTTAGTGTGTGTCTTTGTGCTAGATTTCAATCGTGTCCCAAAGAGTCTCATTTAATTGCCGTAAAACGCATTATTCGGTATGTTAAGGGAACGATTGGATTAGGTCTTTGGTATCCGAAAACCGGAGATTTTTCTATGATTAGTTATTCGGATGCCGACTATGCGGGTTGTAGAGTAGATAGAAAGAGTACTAGTGGGACATGTCAATTTCTTGGTAATTGTCTTGTTTCATGGTCCTCTAGGAAGCAAAATTCCGTAGCTCTATCAACCGACGAGGCGGAGTATGTTGCCGCGGGGGCTTGTTGTGCACAAGTCCTTTGGATGAAACATACTCTCCTTGATTATGATTTGCATTATAAAAATATTAAAATATTTTGTGATAATACTAGTACTATTCATTTAACCAAAAATGCAAATCAACATAGTAAGACCAAGCACATTGAGATTAGATATCACTTTCTTAGAGATCATTTTGAGAAAGGTGATATTGATATTGATTATGTTTCCACCGATTTTCAACTAGCCGATATTTTCACTAAACCACTTGATTTTGCTAGATTTTCGTTTATTTGTGGAGAACTAAATATGTGTATTATTGATTGAACATGTTTTTCATAACCCTTTTTGATGTATGACAAAAAGGAGGAGAGTAAGTTACATGGACAAAAATAAGTTCATTTGGTCTTGGTTCCATATGAATTTATATATTTTATGAGTTTTTGTATTTTAGTTTAAATTGGTATCTAGAGCATATTATTGTTTGTTTCAATTGGTTTCAATAATTGGTGCATCATTTCAATTATTGGTATCTAGAGCATATTATTGTGTTTTTAATTAGAGCATAATTTGAGGGGGAGTTTTCTCCTCCCTATATTTTTGTTAATAGCCTATTTGTTTTGTCATCATCAAAAAGGGGGAGATTGTTAGCCCAAGAGGTTACACTCTCCAATTGTTTTTGTGTTTTGATGATGACAAACCAAATTAGTGCTATTTGGTACTAATGATTTTGTTTAAGATAAGTTTCAGGTTTTGTACCATGTTTAGAGTTCATTCGCTTCGCTGTTGCAAAAACTTCTAAGTTCCACATAGCAATGAAGGCAATTTGCTCATCAAGGAAGGATCATAGAAGAGAAGGCACTAGCAAGGCATTGGATGGCTCAAAGACGTGAAGATTGCTCAGAGGTCCTTAGGTTTTGTATTTTTAGTTTTATAGCTTGTTAAAGAATAGAGATTAGGTTTGAAGCTCAATCACACACGTTTTTGCGCATATACTATTTCTTAGTTTATTTCCTATAAAATATACAAAAATATTTTAGTACAAAATCTTTCTTCTACAAATTTCTTTTTATGTTACATACTGAATTCCTGTTTAAAATAGTTTTGTTAAAAATATTTTTCTTCTCAAAATTCTGTCTTTATTTCGTTTTCTGACCTGATCCGGTCGACCGGCAGTCTACCGACAGTCGATCGAGTCTGTGTCAGGCTGGTCCGGTCGACCGGACCAGTCGACCGAGGTCCTGGCAGAATGCACGTATCCGTGTGCATGTCTGTCGGTCGACCGGGGCAGTTGACCGATATTTATTTTTGAGTCACAGTTTGTATCAGTCGACCGGGTCGGTCGACCGATAACCTGTAACGGTCGGAATTTTGTACTACCGGTCGACCGGCCCGGTCGACCGATGTAGCCGTTGAACAGTAACGGGCAGATTTTTAAGAGCTGTTTATTTTTGTCTTTTGTGTTTAAAAATTCGTTTAAGGATATATTTTTGATCTAATTACCTCCTAAACATCAGTAATTATGTTTTATCCTTAAACCCTAGCCCTCTCCTATAAATAGAGGTGTTTGGGGAGAGATTGGTTACAACAACAACAACAACAACAATTTTCAAGAGAAAAATTCAAAAGTTTGAGAAATTCAAAAAAGCTTGTTTCTTGGTTTTTGTGCTAATATTCTCACTCTTTTTCTGAATTGGTTTTTGTGATACTCTCTGATTTAATTTTTCTTTTCACCTTACACAAGAGCTTCATTCCTACTCAATATTCTCTAAGGACCTTTGTAAGGGAAGAGATATTTGAAAGAGAGAGTTTGTGGTCTTTTGACTACTCAGAGATAATTTGTACTTGAGCTTTGTGAAATTGGGTACTCCTGTGTGTTGGGTACTGCAGTGATTGTGTAACTGTCTGTGTGATAGTGAAGTAGCTAGAATCCTTCTGGGGAAGGCGGGGAGTAGAGCTGGGTGCTCGAACCTCGATAACATATCCTTGTGTTTGCGATTGGTTTACTTTCTTGCACTCTTTACTTTACTATACTTGCTCTTATTCTTGCTCATCATAATTATTGTCATACTTACTTGCTTGCATTCATCTTGTGATTCTTGTTTGGTGACTGTTGTAGCTTTAATTTTTAAATTGCCCTTTGATTAGCATATTCACCTATTCACCCCCCTCTCTAGGTGATTTTCAATATGTCGATGATATATTGGTGAAGAGTGTACAACGCACGAATCACCTTCAATATCTAGACAGAACCTTTGATCTCCTTAGGTAATACAAGATGAAGCTCAACCCTAAGAAGTGCACATTCGAGGTGGCTTTCGGGAAGTTTTTGTGATATTTGGTCACTCAACGGGGTATCAAGGTCGGCCCCGACTAGAAATCTACAATTCTAAACATATATGAAGGAGGTCCAAATGCTGAATAGATGTTTTGCTGTCCATTGGTTCATCAGCCGATCCATGGACAATGCAGGCCCTTCTTCCAAGCCCTGAAGAAGAATGGAGCTAACTTCAGTTGGAACAAGAAATGCGAGATAACTTTCCAAGGATTGAAGAGGTATTTGACTTCACCACTTCTGCTGTCAAAGCCTTCCTCCGGAGAGACGCTGTATCTTTACCTCGCTGTCTCGAGGTCAGCTGTGATCACAGCCTTATTTCGGGAAGACAAGGGCATCCAGAGGCCGGTGTACTATGTCAGTCACTTCATGAATAGCCCATAAATCAGATATTGAAGGCTAAAAAAGTTGGTGCTTGCTCTCTTCATTATCTAGAGGAAGCTCAAACACTACTTTCAAATCTTTCCGATCATAGTTCTCATGAAGCACCCCTAAAAAGCGTTATGGAAAACCCGAAAGCATCCGGGAGGATGTCAAAATGGGCCTCGGAGCTGAGATCCTACAGACTCAGATATGAGCCAAGGACAGCAATCAAAGGTCAGGGCTTAACCGACTTTATTGCTGACTTCACCCTGGGAGCCATAGAGCAAGCTGACCTACAGGAGGAATGGATCCTGAACGTGGATGGAGCTTCAAACAATAAGGAGACAGGCATCGGGATTGTCTCCACCACCCCAGAAGGATCCATCATCGAACAGTCCATTACCCTCGGCTTCCCGGTGTCCAATAATGAAGACGAGTATGAGGCAATCCTAGCTGGACTCCGAGCGGCCATCATGCATGGGGTCAGAGGGCTCAATTTCAGCGTGACTCCTCACTAGTAGTCAACCAAATTAGCGGGGAATACATCACAAGGGACGCTCGGATGGCAGAGTATCTACAACTTATTCTCAGAAGCCCAGAATCCTCATATACGACTTCAAATGAGTCTTCCGATCCAAAAACTGTCACGCCCCGCTTCCCAAAAAAACGCTGGAGCGGAGACGCGACACGAGTCGGCGACTTATATACGCAAGGAAAATTCCTCACGCATACGCGCTAAGCCTTAAGTAACCTGAAACAAGCTATAATAAATCCCAACTATAATGAATACTGAATACTGCAATACCACATATGAGCAACCACGCATGATATCATATGAATCAAGACTAGAATAACAACTGAACTGATATAGCAAGAAACAGGAAATGATACGAAGGCTAGAAAGATAAAAGTACCAGAATAGAATAGGGAGAAGCTCCAGCTATTCGCGAAGCGTACAGCCTCAACGAACACCTGCACATTAGAAACAAACCGTCCAATATCAGGACGTGCAAATCCAGGGTCGTCAGAACGCGACCATGGTGAATGTGTGTGTAAGAGGAAATAGCTCGTGCATAAGAACATGTGCATAAAGCAATATCAAGAACAACTGCAGATAACATATAACTGAATAGCATGACAAACGACTGCAGATATAAGATAAATAAATATCATGACATGATAACATCTGAACTGAAGCATATCTGATATCAATATCAACAAAGATATAAGACAACTATCACGTCTGTAAACTAACAACTGATATAAAGGTCAACCATCTCAAATGTAGACTAATAGCTGATGTCTGATGTGTAACCTATATGTCACTAGTCTGGTTGGTTATTATTAACCTAACTAATGTAGTACTTAGCTGTGTCCCATACCACAGCCGTTTTCCCACATATCAAACAATGTTATCGTTGTTGTAACTGCCTGCCAATGTAGTGCATGTGTTTTGGAAGAGTACCGTGCATGCCCGGTACCACGGTCTAACACCCTGGCACTGAACCAGGACAAGCCGCAAGGCTCTGACAACTGAAGACCACAGCCCACACGAAAAGACAACTAGTGTGGCGCCGTAATCCGGGCGTAGCCCTGACAACTGACAACTGAATAGGTAGCCAGTACTACCCTGGTTCCCCATGGTTGGAACCCACAACTCGGTACCATAAGAATCCTTCCAAAATACACGACATGCATCATCAGGCAATTACCCCTTGTTCCCCGGGTTATGATGTCTTTTATTAATAAGCAATCAATGTTATTTAATATGTAGTAGTAACCAATATCTCCAATAACTGCTGATGTCAACACTAGCTGATAATCTGACAACTGGTAACTAATAACTGATATCTGACACCTGTGATATCTGACAACTGTGATATCTGATAACTAATATCTGACATCTGAATAGAATACTGGAGATATGGCCACTAACACAATAGCGTCACTAATATAATGGTGTCACTAAAATCTATAACTGGTACAGATCTCTGCCAACTCATGTAACTCTGAAGTACATATCATATGGTCACCAACAAATAGTCTCACCAACTGATAAGCTGATAACTGCTATAAACTCTGGATACATCATATAATCACAAGTAATCTCACTAATAAGTGATAAACTGATAACTGATGAATCCGAAGTACAAGATCATTAATATCAACTTGGTCACTATCACACTAGCTCAATCTCTACTAACTGAAGTGATCCAGTCTCTAACATCTTAACAAGTCCACATCAATACTCAAATGAATCATAAGGTATATCTCCGAGAGCAATATGTCAACACACACCACAATCATATCTGAATAGGAAACATCCTCAAAGAACATCGTAACAAGTCAACATCAATATCTGAATGAATCATCACCAATAAAAGGATATCAAGTCAACACATACTGAATCATATTTAATTAGTCAACATCCTCAACAACATGTAATCTAGGATATCTACATCTTGGTACCCAACATTAATAACATGTCATCTAACAGATCCCAATTACCAACAATGTCAATCTCATCTCAATACCAGTCAGGCTCCATTAAAAGGAATATAGATTCTGGATAACTTCTAACTCAAGATCAATCTAAAGCACAACTCATCTAATCCAGTCATATCTGATATGTCCTCAAATACTCGACTAAATAAGTCATATTCAATAACTGATCATCATTCAATGTAAATATCATAAGTCCCAGATCAATCCGAAGTCACTACAACCAATTCATATTCCAATAGTTCTATAATCATCTTGTTCCAATACGCATCGAGTAATCAGATGCAATAGTTGTTGTTCTAACATATGTCCATAATCAGTACTAGTCTACTCTCTCTGACAAACTATATCTGATTCATAAGACTTCACAATTCCCTCTTCCATAAGTATCAAGTATGATATCCCAACACTCGACAACATATTATGTACATGCATCTAAGATCTATCATGATCAAATCATTATCACCAATATCTATCTCTTGAGGTCACCTACAATCCATCCATATCCATCACATAACCCAAGGTTAATGTCTACAATCCAATAAAGGGGCTACACCAATCTGACAGGTCAACATTAGTCGACTAGGTCAAGTGGATAGGTCGACTAATCCAACTGCTAGTCGACTATAAAGGTGTCCAAGTCGACCGGCAGAGAAATACAGAGACCCAACACTTATTCTGGAATCTATACTAGTCGACTAGGGACTGGGGTTAGTCGACTAACAGAGGTGTTAGTCGACTAATAACATAGGCAAGTCGACTAACCAAGCTCTGTCAATCCGAATCAGAGGTACACTGAAACCTAATCTCCCACACAATAAAATATGTATATGTAACCTCTCTTGCACAAATCATCATACACAATCACTACTCTACTGTATGTACATGTACACATGAAAATATAATTAAATTCGATGTACATAAATACGAGGAATCGAGGAGGAGGAGAGTACACTCACCTTGGGGAATCTGCACGTTACCGGGCGAGTCGCCGTTACGGTCGCCGTGGCGCCGCTCTTCACTGTCGGACTGCATGGGACGGTAGCCCGGGTCCTGGGGAAGACCTGGCTGCAATCTGGAGGTCTCGCGCTCGCCGGAAGGGCCTGGAATCACCGCTCGCCCGCTGCCTGCGCTGCTGGTCTGGTTCTGGATCTGCTGTGCGCATCGCCGGGCGAGTCGTTGCCGCGGTCGCTGTGGTGTCGTCCCTCGCCATCGGACTGCATGGGAGGGTGGCCAAGGCACTGGAGAAGGTCACCGTGTCAATCTCCGACGACGGGCTGGCGTGGATCGGGAGAACGGCCTGCTCGCTTGAACTTGCGCAGATCTGGATCTGCTGCTGTCCAGATCTGGATTCGGCTGTCCGCTGCTGTTGGAGGATGCCGCGGGCTGTTGGTTGCTGTCCGGGTCTGCTGGGGAACTTGGCTGGCCTGTTGGCGGTGTTGTCGAGTCGCCGTGGAGGGGATCTGGTACTCGTCGGTGGTGCTGGTCTGCTGTTGCCCTGGATCCGGACTGCGCGACCATGGTCTGGAGATGGGGCGCCTGGGCTGTTGATGGTCAGCTCTGAGGTGTGCGGCAGCGCAGATTGGGGATGGGGGTGCACGCAGAGATGGATGTTGGGCTGCTGGAAGGATTGCAGGCTGCCGGAGGGAGGAGATCATGGCTGTGCTCACGGCCAGAAGATGGCAGCGGCTGTGGGTTGCGAAGAAGGAAGGGGGCGGCCTGCTGGGTGACTTGCTGCTGCTGGCCTGTCAACAGGGGGCTGGATTGGTTCGGCCAATGGGGGAGCTCGGCAAGGGAAGGAGATCCGGCCACAGGGGGAGGTCCTGCTGCTGGATATGGAGGCGCTCGGCCATCAAGGGAAGAGGGGGAAGCCCTGGAGAAGACGTGGGGTTGCAGGCCAGGGGGAGTTCGCGCAGGTGGCTGCTGTGCTGCTGGTTGCGGCCAAGGGGAGGAGGAGCTAGTGGTGCTGGGCGGCTGTCCAAGGGAGAGAGCGGTCTGGTGGTTGCGGTTGGGATTGTTGGCGGCTGAAGATGAAGAGGAGAAGGGTGCGGCTGTGAGGGATGGAGAGAAGAGATTAGGGTTTGTTAATTAGGTTTAGGTAGGATTATATATGGAGTGGTATTGGGTATCGGGTTTATGGGTAGCGGTCTAGGCAACGGGTTGGGGTTCAACCAGTCAAAGAGTAATGGGCTTATGGATCCAATTAGATAATTGGGTATGGATATCGGGTATTGGGTCAAAGCTAACAAGAAGAACACCACCACCACCACCAAGATTAGCATTAACACTAATACGAATATCAAACTAAATAAACAAATAATAGTAACACAAATAATATTATTAAAATAATTAACAACGAAATGATAATAGAATATCCACTATCCATAATATTAACAACTTAATGGAAATGAAACAATAATAATGATTAGCAAAAGAAATGTCAATGATAAATAGTGGTAAACATAAAATCCAAATTACCATTTACCATCTCAAAAGAATTCCCATATTTAATAATAGAAATAATCTCAAGGAGGAAAAATAAATCAAGTTGATGAAATAAAAATAATCAGTAATTCAAAATAAATACTTTAGAAAAATGAAAATACTGTATTACTAGCTAGGAATCTTACACTCTACCCACCTTATTAAAATTTCGTCCCCGAAATTCAAATAAAGCAAGGGATGGTAAAAGAATCCCAAAATCAAAGGAGAAGACAAACAAACTTCACATCGCTTCTCGGTACATCATAAATCCACCATGCTTCCGCTGCGTACTCTGATACACGCCACCGGCTTCAGCAAGGAGTAACCAATCCCAAGAGATAGAATGGAAAGAATAGAATAGAAAGGAAGGATGAAATCAAGATGGAAATCCAAATCACTCAAAAGAAGAGTAGAGATCTAGGATATCGAAAGATCAAAGATGAGAATTTTCAAGGAAAGATGGCCAATTCCAAATGGACTGAATATCATAATGGATAGTATATGTATATTGCAGTATAACAATAGCTTATTTTCAAGTTACCGGTAAAAGCTAGGTCTCTCTTACAAAACAAAAGTCAAAATTTCACATCACAAGTCGAAAACCTAGGCTCTGATACCAAGAAAACCCTGTCACGCCCCGCTTCCCAAAAAAAAACGCTGGAGCGGAGACGCGACACGAGTCGGCGACGCATATACGCAAGGAAAATCCCTCACGCATACGCGCTAAGCCTTAAGTAACCTGAAACAAGCTATAATAAATCCCACTGTAATGAATATTGAATACTGCAATACCACATATGAGCAACCACGCATGATATCATATGAATCAAGACTGGAATAACAACTGAACTGATATAGCAAGAAACAGGAAATGATACGAAGGCTAGAAAGATAAAAGTACCAGAATATAATAGGGAGAAGCTCCAGCTATTCGCGAAGCGTACAGCCTCAACGAACACCTGCACATTAGAAACAAACCGTCCAATATCTGGACGTGCAAATCCAGGGTCGTCAGAACGCGACCATGGTGAGTGTGTGTGTAAAGGGAAATAGCTCGTGCATAAGAACATGTGCATAAAGCAATATCAAGAACAACTGCAGATAACATATAACTGAATAGCATGACAAACGACTGCAGATATAAGATAAATAAATATCATGACATGATAACATCTGAACTGAAGCATATCTGATATCAATATCAACAAAGATATAAGACAACTATCACGTCTGTAAACTAACAACTGATATAAAGGTCAACCATCTCAAATGTAGACTAATAGCTGATGTCTGATGTGTAACCTATATGTCACTAGTCTGGTTGGTTATTATTAACCTAACTAATGTAGTACTTAGCTGTGTCCCATACCACAGCCGTTTTCCCACACATCAAACAATGTTATCGTTGTTGTAACTGCCTGCCAATGTAGTGCATGTGTTTTGGAAGAGTACCGTGCATGCCCGGTACCATGGTCTAACACCCCTGGCACTGAACCAGGACAAGCCGCAAGGCTCTGACAACTGAAGACCACAGCCCCACACGAAAAGACAACTAGTGTGGCGCCGTAATCCGGCGTAGCCCTGACAACTGACAACTGAATAGGTAGCCAGTACTACCCTGGTTCCCCATGGTTGGAACCCACAACTCGGTACCATAAGAATCCTTCCAAAATACACGACATGCATCATCAAGCAATTACCCCTTGTTCCCCGGGTTATGATGTCTTTTATTAATAAGCAATCAATGTTATTTAATATGTAGTAGTAACCAATATCTCCAATAACTGCTGATGTCAACACTAGCTGATAATCTGACAACTGGTAACTAATAACTGATATCTGACAATTGTGATATCTGACAACTGTGATATCTGATAACTAATATCTGACATCTGAATAGAATACTGGAGATATGGCCACTAACACAATAGCGTCACTAATATAATGGTGTCACTAACAACTATAACTGGTACAGATCTCTGTCAACTCATGTAACTCTGAAGTACATATCATATGGTCACCAACAAATAGTCTCACCAACTGATAAGCTGATAACTGCTATAAACTCTGGATACATCATATAATCAACAAGTAATCTCACTAATAAGTGATAAACTGATAACTGGTAAATCCGAAGTACAAGATCATTAATATCAACTTGGTCACTATCACACTAGCTCAATCTCTACAAACTGAAGTGATCCAGTCTCTAACATCTTAACAAGTCCACATCAATACTCAAATGAATCATAAGGTATATCTCTGAGAGCAATATGTCAACACACACCACAATCATATCTGAATAGGAAACATCCTCAAAGAACATCGTAACAAGTCAACATCAATATCTGAATGAATCATCACCAATAAAAGGATATCAAGTCAACACATACTGAATCATATTTAATTAGTCAACATCCTCAACAACATGTAATCTAGGATATCTACATCTTGGTACCCAACATTAATAACATGTCATCTAACAGATCCCAATTACCAACAATGTCAATCTCATCTCAATATCAGTCAGGCTCCAATAAAAGGAATATAGATTCTGGATAACTTCTAACTCAAGATCAATCTAAAGCACAACTCATCTAATCCAGTCATATCTGATATGTCCTCAAATACTCGACTAAATAAGTCATATTCAATAACTGATCATCATTCAATGTAAATATCATAAGTCCCAGATCAATCCGAAGTCACTACAACCAATTCATATTCCAATAGTTCTATAATCATCTTGTTCCAATACACATCGAGTAATCAGATGCAATAGTTGTTGTTCTAACATATGTCCATAATCAGTACTAGTCTACTCTCTCTGACAAACTATATCTGATTCATAAGACTTCACAATTCCCTCTTCCATAAGTATCAAGTATGATATCCCAACACTCGACAACATATCATGTACATGCATCTAAGATCTATCATGATCAAATCATTATCACCAATATCTATCTCTTGAGGTCACCTACAATCCATCCATATCCATCACATAACCCAAGGTTAATGTCTACAATCCAATAAAGGGGCTACACCAATCTGACAGGTCAACATTAGTCGACTAGGTCAAGTGGATAGGTCGACTAATCCAACTGCTAGTCGACTATAAAGGTGTCCAAGTCGACCGGCAGAGAAATACAGAGACCCAACACTTATTCTGGAAGCTATACTAGTCGACTAGGGACTGGGGTTAGTCGACTAACAGAGGTGTTAGTCGACTAATAACATAGGCAAGTCGACTAACCAAGCTCTGTCAATCTGAATCAGAGGTACACTGAAACCTAATCTCCCACACAATAAAATATGTATATGTAACCTCTCTTGCACAAATCATCATACACAATCACTACTCTACTGTATTTACATGTACACATGAAAATATAATTAAATTCGATGTACATAAATACGAGGAATCAAGGAGGAGGAGAGTACACTCACCTTGGGGAATCTGCACGTTACCGGGCGAGTCGCCGTTACGGTCGCCGTGGCGCCGCTCTTCGCTATCGGACTGCATGGGACGGTAGCCCGGGTCCTAGGGAAGACCTGGCTGCAATCTGGAGGTCTCACGCTCGCCGGAAGGGCCTGGAATCGCCGCTCGCCCGCTGCCTGCGCTGCTGATCTGGTTCTGGATCTGCTGTGCGCGTCGCCGGGCGAGTCGCTGCCGCGGTCGCTGTGGTGTCGTCCCTCGCCATCGGACTGCATGGGAGGGTGGCCAAGGCACTGGAGAAGGTCACCGTGTCAGTCTCTGACGACGGGCTGGCGTGGATCGGGAGAACGGCCTGCTCGCCTGAACTTGCGCAGATCTGGATCTGCTGCTGTCCAGATCTGGATTCGGCTGTCCGCTGCTGTTGGAGGATGCGCGGGCTGTTGGTTGCTGTCCGGGTCTGCTGGGGAACTTGGCTGGCCTGTTGGCGGTGTTGCCAAGTCACCGTGGAGGGGATCTGGTACTCGTCGGTGGTGCTGATCTGCTGTTGCCCTGGATCCGGACTGCGCGACCATGGTCTGGAGATGGGGCGCCTGGGCTGTTGATGGTCAGCTCTGAGGTATGCGGCAGCGCAGATTGGGGATGGGGGTGCCCGCAGAGATGGATGTTGGGCTGCTGGAAGGATTGCAGGCTGCCGAGGGAGGAGATCATGGCTGTGCTCACGGCCAGAAGATGGCAGCGGCTGTGGGTTGCGAAGAAGGAAGGGGGCGGCCTGCTGGGTGACTTGCTGCTGCCGGCCTGTCAACAGGGGGCTGGATTGGTTCGGCCAATGGGGGAGCTCGGCAAGGGAAGGAGATCCGGCCACAGGGGGAGGTCCTGCTGCTGGATATGGAGGCGCTCGGCCATCAAGGGAAGAGGGGGAAGCCCTGGAGAAGACGTGGGGTTGCAAGCCAGGGGAGTTCGCGTAGGTGGCTGCCGTGCTGCTGGTTGCGGCCAAGGGAGGAGGAGCTAGTGGTGCTGGGCGGCTGTCCAAGGGAGAGAGCGGTCTGGTGGTTGCGGCTGGGATTGTTGGCGGCTGAAGATGAAGAGGAGAGGGTGCGGCTGTGAGGGATGGAGAGAAGAGATTAGGGTTTGTTAATTAGGTTTAGGTAGGATTATATATGGAGTGGTATTTGGTATCGGGTTTATGGGTAGCGGTCTAGGCAACGGGTTGGGGTTCAACCAGTCAAAGAGTAATGGCTTATGGATCCAATTAGATAATTGGGTATGGATATCGGGTATTGGGTCAAAGCTAACAAGAAGAACACCACCACCACCACCAAGATTAGCATTAACACTAATACGAATATCAAACTAAATAAACAAATATTAGTAACACAAATAATATTATTAAAATAATTAACAACGAAATGATAATAGAATATCCACTATCCATAATATTAACAACTTAATGGAAATGAAACAATAATAATGATTAGCAAAAGAAATGTCAATGATAAATAGTGGTAAACACAAAATCCAAATTACCATTTACCATCTCAAAAGAATTCCCATATTTAATAATAGAAATAATCTCAAGGAGGAAAATAATAAATCAGGTTGATGAAATAAAAATAATCAGTAATTCAAAATAAATACTTTAGAAAAATGAAAATAATGTATTACTAGCTAGGGATCTTACAAAAACAATCACACTGACTCGCTCACCAACCTGGGGGCAGCCACGGAGTTCTAGTTTAGATGAGAAGTCCCCGTCGAGCTCAATGCTAACCCGAGCATCCAGCAATCAACCATAGGGTCCTACACCTTGATACCTCACCAGGATGGAAAGACCTCATCATTGCCTACCTTAAAAACGGAACACTTTTCGAGGACAAGGCAGAGGCACGGAAGCTCCAGCACTTCGCTACTAGGTATATCCTACTCCAAGCTCCACTCTGACCTGTATCTGAGATGTCTCGGACCAGCGAAGCTTGAAAAGTGATGTAGGAAATTCATGATGGCAGCTGTGAGAACCATGCGGGAGGACAATCCCTCGCCCACAATTAACCAAGGGTACTACTAGCCCAAGATACTCGACAATGCTAAGAGTTATGTGAAGAAGTGCCTGCAATGCCAGAGATTCGCTCCAGCATCCAACAGGCCGAGCACTGATATCCACACCTTGCACAGTTCTTGTTCCTCATGCAATAGGGGCTGGACATGGTTTGACCAGTCCCCCGAGCGCAGCCTCAGTTGCGGTTCCTACTAGTAGCCACCGACTATTTCCCCAAATGGATCGAGGCACTGCCACACTCTGAGGTCACTGGGCAGTAGATTGTCAAGCTCCTCTGGCAGAACATAGTATGTCATTTCAGGTTCCCCAACACCATTATCTCTAACAATGGAACAAACTTTGCAAGCAAGTAGCCAGGTTCTGCGCCAAGTGTAAAATCACCCATTAGTTCTCCTCCCCATATTATCCTCAAGGCAATATCTAGGTGATCGGAGGAAAACATGCACGAAAAGTGTATGTTTTGAAATCAAGAGTTAAAAGTACGTGCTTTGGCTTCCTCGATACTTCTGTTATAACATAGAGGCTAAAAGGGTCAAATCCACAGGGACGGAAAGCAATAGAAGCTTTACCAGACTGTTCACGTGTGTGTTAAAGTTTCTTCAACGTTTTAAAGAATCAAAAGAAAAGAAAACAAAGAATGGAAAGATAAGAGTACGGTGAAAACAAGAAGTGGGAAACATAGAAAAGATGATTTTTTTTGATTTTTGATATATTGTTAAAATAAAGTAAAAAGAAAAGAAAAATCATGGCTACTAACTACTAATGACTCCACTAAAATGCTAACCTCTTAGTGATAGTTGTCTCACATGTATCCTTTGTCATCACTAGTCCTTGGTTCAAGAGCGTTTCAAAGCATGACCCATACGATAACTTTCACATCCAAACTCAACAAAATAAGTGCAAGCTACACTTAAATCATCAAAACTAAACAAGAGTAAGCATGGAGTAAAGTAATGTTATCTTGTTAGAGAGTTAGGATGTTAGAGTGTTAGATCCATCATCATGAGCCATCAATGGTTCTTGCAAGAGTAAGGCCAAGTAGAGGCTATTAGATTCATGTGGATTATCAAGTAAGAAGTTAGCAAGTTAGTGGTTAGTAGTTAGTTGCCATGAGAGAAAATTAGCTAAATATATAAAAGGAGTTAGAGAGAAAACAAAGAGAGATAAAGGAGAACCTTTCATAGCTTGTCACCTTTTATTACAAGCACTCTTACTTTCTAATCATGTATCACTCTCTCTCCTATTACAAGATCAAAAACAAATGGAAAATACAAAGAAGAAGAAGAAGAAGAACTAAACCAAACTACCCTAAACTACACATGGAACGAAAACTACACTACTCTCTGGATATCTCCCCGAAGAACCCCAAGGGGGGTATTTATAGGCACCAGAGGAAAGGGGGCCAGGGAACCTGTACGGAGCGCGCGTCGAATCTCGGTGCGCGGCCCCAGTACTGCCGTGGAAACGTGGCCCAATCCGTGTTATCACGGCAGTACTGGGGCGGCGCGCACATCACTACCTGCTGCGGCTGCCCAATGGTCCTCCTGTCGGCTACATATTCTGGTTTCTGATTTTGGGCCCCTGGTTTTGACGAAACAGCCCTCCAAAGTCAATGGCTATCTTTATTGGCTTTTAATCACCAATTAAATGGTGATTTGAGTCTTCTTCTTCATTTCATGCCATGGACCTAGAAACATGCAAGAGAGGTATTATTAGCAGAATTTAATATTAAATAAATGTAAAGATGTGGTATGAAATATGCAGTTTTAGAGACTAATCACACCCCCACACTTATCTTTTGCTCTCCCGAGCAAAACAAAAAACTAAGAAAATTATTACACCACTTTCGCTGGTGACGTGATTGCATTAAGCATGTGCAACAAGTCGTTAAACCTCTAGGTTTCCCTCGAGGAAGTGTTTTATCTCCTGAGGGTTTTCAGCGGATTACACCCACAAAATCATAAAGAAAGAAATTAAATGTTAGTATTTTGAAAAAGTATTTTTGAAATAGAGAAAAGGGTTGAAGTATTTTTGTGAAATATAAGTGATCCAAGGTCATAGGATAACCAGAAATTATTCTTCCTTAAACTAAGTCGAAATGCAAAATCTTGTTATAAATTAAATGTAAGAATTTAAAATTGAATTGATTCACTGATCTTTCATAAAACTCTTAGAAAAATATGCACTTTGTGACTGTGAAGATTTTTGAGATATTTACTCAAACTTTCATGCCAATTGATTTGTTATATTTATTTTTTTTTCTTTTTTTCTTCCCTTAATTTTCTTAGGCTTTCTTATTTACCCGGGTAGTGAGCCTTTAGCCGGTGACTCCCAAACCAGATTATCTTAGGGCACCAGATGAGAAAACATCCCTCAGACTTAAGGACTCGAGTAAATAAGGCCACAAAACTATAGGAGATTATTTTATTTTTGTCCACCGTTTTAGGTGTGAATAATCATGCTTCTTGAGGCATAATTACCCAACTTCAATATGTGATTTTTATTATCATCATTTCTTTAATATATTTTTTTATGACATTTTCAGCCTTTGTTTCAATCCCAAAATTGTGAATGCATAAATCTAAGGCAAAAAATTCAAGATCAAATTATCTTTCCAATCTTACTTCCTTATCCTAAAATTTAAACAAGATCTATTATTTTGACCAAGTTTAAAATTCATAATTTTAGGTCTTCCTAATTCCTAAGATAATCTTAATTTTCTTAAAATAGATCAAAACTATTTCTGTTATTTCAAAAAAATTTGAAAAAAGAGAAAAGTTTTAAAAAGAAAAGATTTTTATACAATAGAAAATTTTTAAAAAGTTCCTAAAAAGAAGTGTAAAAGAAAGAAAATGTAAACTACCTATGTTACTAAACCCTCCCCCATACTTATCTCATGCATTGTCCTCAATGCATCGTGAATGTGTATATACATGAAACAAATGGAGAGGGAAGGAAAATTACCTCATGGTGGTGGCTCCGGTGGTAGTCTGACTGGGCTAAGAGTTGCTACCCAATCAAGATAATGTGGACCTTGTAGGAACCCACCAGTGACCTCTCTAATATAACCCAGTAAAATGTTGGAGAACTGTATGAGCTTATTGAAAAAATTACCCCCATCCAATTTCTAATTTTCAAAAATAATTATCGAGTCATGTTCGTCAACATTCTTATTCAACAATAAAGTGTGATTTTGGGAGATAATTGATTTAGACTCAAATGGAACAAGAGTAAAAAACCGATACCGACTCGAGAATTTGACTCAGATCAAGTCGAGATTCAAAAGAGGGAGTCGAAATTGGCTCAAAATGGGGTCCAAACTAAAGAATTGATGTTCACACACTTTTCCCATCAATGAAGTATGATCATAAGAGATTGGTGATTCAATTTCACGGTATACTGGTACAGGATTCAATGTTGACTCCGGAATAGAAAAAAATCTGGTAAAGATACCAGAGTCATTATTGAATCAAAAAGTGAAATGAAATTACCAACTTGAGGTTTAGGATCACTTTCAAACTCAAGTTCAATTTCAGGAAAATGATAACTTGCCAAAATGTCAAGGTGGTTTCAAAATTTTGGGCAAGTTAAGATGGATGTAATGAAATTGTATCTTGATTTTCGTTCAAGGAAGGAATGTGAATGGGTGAAATGATCGATTCAAGTTCAGGAATTATGGGAATCAAAACTGGCCCAAGAACGTTACTTAGTTTAGGTAACACTATAGGAGTCGATATTGATTCAAGGATTGAACACGAATCGCTAAATTGAAGCTGGGTTCACATTCATCTTCAAGTTCAATTTCAGGAATTGGATGACTTGTCAAACTATCAAGAATTTGATGTTCGTCAAGTTCAAGTTGGTATGATGAAATTGAAGCAGGATTTTCAAAATGGCATAATTCTTGAATCATATGAACATCTGGTGGACATGGAAACTTATTCATATTTTATATTATTTGCTCGGTCCCTTGCACGAATTCCATAGTTTTTCCCACATAATTTTTCTTTGATTGGTTCTGGAAAAGAACTATATGAATTTTGAAAATTTGTGGACATGATGAGGCCATCGTGTTTTCAATTGTTTTTGGGCCTCTATCGCTTCTTCCAAAGTCCTTTGCAATGACAATTTTTCTTCAATTGGTGGTTCAGGAAAAGGAGGATATGAAGAAGAATCGGGGAATAAATATTGTGGAAATTGTGAACAATGTGGTTGACAATTTGACTCGGGGGAGTGAATCCCATGAACTTTGTGAAGAGCCGAAGTTATTTTGAAAACTATAATCATAGGATTGGGGATACGGGTCATATTGAGTCGGATACCCAACCCGGCATATATGGTTGGTTCATGTTGTACATAGCCGGGTCGGAGTTATCCGAGTCAAATAAGGTCGGGGTGAAATATGGATCATATTAGGATTGAAAAAATTGTTGTTGTTGAAATCCATATCATAATTTACAAAAAAAAAAACAAACAAACAAACAAAGAAACAAAGAAAAAGAAAAAGAAAAAGAAAAAAAGGAAACAAGCCTATGCTGGGGTTGACTTAGACCTAGACGACTCCTAACTGGTTAGACTGTCCACGGGGGGCATATTGTCAGAATCTGACCACGAGTTAATTGGTCAGGTAGGGGCAAGATCAGTAGGAGGTATCCGTGCCAGGCAACGGGCCTAATTATGCCAAACCACTGCTCTTCGAGGTTTCGCCTCTCAATCCCCAACCTTAGACACCGATTTGATAAGAGTCAACTTCTAACAACTTTCTCCTTAGGTCAATCTCTTAAATGAGTCCGAGATGTCCCTAGGGGCCAACGTCTAGCAATTTTGATTAAGGCTTGGGTTGTGTGAGTAGGGAGGTGATTTTTGGGTTAAGGGAGGGGAATGACTTTCCCACCTTATGTTGTATTGGGTTTTGCCCTTAAGTTCAATTCGTGCAAGTATGCAATATAAATAAGAATGAACACGCAAAGAGAGTAAATCACCTACGTGTTTGTCCTAACTATATGCAATGCAATATGTACACCTCCGTCAAGATCACAACACAAGAATAAAAAAATACAGCATATTGGAATTGAAATCGACACGTGCCTAGATGTAAATATCTAAACCGTTTTAAAACATCCAATTACCGTATTTTAGTTCTTAAAATTATTACAGTGAATGGGTAATATAAATAAAAACTAGCAGCAGAATATAAGAATATATAAGAATTTACCCAACCACACAAGAGAAAGTGTGGACTCTGCAATGCTAAAGAATTTGACCTGCACACCAAAAATAAAGAAGAAAAGTTAACAAAAACGTGAAATCAAACCGTTCCCATCCCCGGCAATGGAGCCAAAATTTAATCGGGGGAAAACTGTGCATGAAAAGTGTATGTTTTGAAATCAAGAGTTAAAGTATGTGCTTTAGCTTCCTCGATACTTCCGTTATAGATAAAGGCTAAATGGGTTGAATCCACAGGGACGGGAAGCGATAGAAGCTTTACCAGAATGTTCACGTGTGTGTTAAAGTTTCTTCAAAATTTTAAAGAATCAAAAGAAAAGAAAATAAAGAATGAAAGAAAAGAGTACGGTGAAAACAAAGAAGTGAGAAACATAGAAAAGATGATTTTTGTGATTTTTGATATATTATTAAAACAAAGTAAAAAGAAAAGAAAATCCATGGCTATTAACTACTAATGGCTCCACTAACATGCTAACCTCTTAGTAATGTTGCCTCACATGTATCCTTTGCCATCACTAGTCCTTGGTTCAAGAGCGTTTCAAAGCATGACCCATACGATAACATTCACATCCAAACTCAACAAAATAAGTGTAAGTTACACTTAAACCATCAAAACTAAACAAGAGTAAGCATGGAGTAAAGTAACGTTAGCTTGTTAGAGAGTTAGGATGTTAGAGTGTTAGTTCATCATCATGAGCCATCAATAGCTCTTGCAAGAGCAAGGCCAAGTAGAGGCTATTAGATTCATGTGGATTATCATGTAAGAAATTAGCAAGTTAGTGGTTAGTAGTTAGTTGCCATGAGAGAAAATTAGCTAAACAAGTAAAAGGAGTTAGAGAGAAAACAAAAAGAGATAAAGCGAAAACCTTTCATAGCTTGTCACCTTTCTATTACAAGCACTCTTACTTTCCAATCATGTATCACTCTCTCTCCTATTATAAGATCTAAAATAAATGAAAAATACAAAGAAGAAGAAGAAGAAGAACTAAACTAAACTACCCTAAACTACACATGGAATGAAAACTACACTACTCTCTGAATATCTCCCTGAAGAACCCCCAAGAGGAGTATTTATAGGCACCAGGGTAAAGGGGCAGGGGACCTGTATGGAGCCGCGCGTCGAATCTCAGTGCGTGGCTCCATAAGATTGCGGCAAAAACGCGGCCTAAGCTGCGTTTATGTGGCAGTACTGGGGCGACGCGCGCAGTGTTGCTCGCTGCGCGCTGCTCAATGGTCCTACTGTCGGCTGCATGTTCCGGTTTCTAGTTTAGGGCCCCTGGTTTTGACGAAACAGCCCTCCAAAGTCAATGGCTATCTTTATAGGCTTTTAATCACCAATTAAATGGTGATTTTGGGTCTTCTTCTTCATTTCATGCCATGGACCTAGAAATATGTAAGAGAGGTATTATTAGCAGAATTTAATATTAAATAAATGTGAAGATGTGGTATGAAATATGCAGTTTTAGAGACTAATCACTAGGCTGAAATTATCAACTGCATCCTCCTCGATAACCTGTGCAAAAGCCAGGACAAAGCTAAAGTCAAATGGGCGGAGAAACTCCCCAGAGTGCTCTGGGCCTATAAAACCACCAAACACATCCCGACCGATAAAACCCTATTCTTGTTGGCATATGGAACAAAGGCGATCATCTCGGTCGACATCTGCATGTCGACACTCTGAGTAGAAGGAGTGGTCCAAGACCATAATGATGCCCTACTCCACTTGATGCTGGATCAGTCGTAGGAAGGATGACAACAGGTCCAAATCTGTATCACAACCTATCAATAGCAAAACTGGGCTGCACACCACAAGAAAATGAAGTCTCGAGAATGCCAAGTCGAAGACGTGGTTCTGAAGCGCGTGACCCAACTGGAAGGGTCCCCATACTATCGTCGCTCGGGGAGGCAAAGGGTCATACACCTTAGCCGATCAGGATGGGAACCAACTCAAGAAACAATGGAACTCTTTTCACTTGAAGCGATATACGTGTAAGTCATATAACACATAATGAAAAGATCATCTTTCTGCTATCTTAATCGTGTTTCATCAAACTCTTATATCTACCCCGAGTATCATGCAGACTCTCACGTCCTCACCCTGACGATGACTCTTCGGGGAGCCTCCTGAAAGATGAAAGCTTGCCCAAGTCGAATGTCAGAGCTAGCTTATAATGGGATATACCCAGATGGCCTTCTGAGCAGGCCTATAGCCTCTACGGGTCTTCATCCTGACAGCGACTCTTCAGGGAGCTTTCTGAAAGATGGAAGATCGCCTACGTCAGATGCTCAGAGCCAGCCTACAATGGGATATACCTTGATGGCTGGCCGAGTAGGCCTATAGCCTATTGGGTCTTCACCCTGACGACGACTATTCGGGGAGCCTCCTGAGAGATGGAGCTCCCCCACGTCGGATGCTCAGAGCCAGCCTATAATAGGATGTACCCTGATGGCCGCCCGAGCAAGCCCACAACCTATACGGGTCTTTACCCTAATAGTGACTCTTTAGGGAGCCTCTTGAAAGTTGGAAGCTTGCTTACTTCGGATGCTCTGATTCAACTTATAATGGGATATACCTCGATAGCCGCCAGACCAAGTCCACAGCCTATACAGGCTTTTACCCTGATGGCAACTCTTTGGGGAGCCTCCTGAAAGATGAAAGCTCGCTCATGTCGGATGCTCAGAGCCATCCTATAATAGAATATACCCTGATGGCTGTCCGAGCAGGCCCACAACCTATATGAGTCTTCACCCTAATAATGACACTTTGAGGAGCCTCCTGAAAGATGAAAGCTCGCCCATGTTGGATGCTCGGAGTCAGCCTATAATGGGATCTGCCCTGATGGCCACCAAGCGAGTCAATAGTCTACCTCAAATCATACCCTACGACTAATATGACAACACAAATTCATAGCTAGGGGCTTCCCCTCAAGTAACATTCACAGGTACCATTGTCGAATGAACTCCAGTCGAGAACTATATTCCAACTCACTCCAAATACTTTGAAACCAAAATAGCTCCCTGGGAAGACGTAACAAGTCAAATCACAATCACAAACAAGGCAAGATCCAAACAATGCTTTCATTAAAAAATTCTCCACTTTATTATAGATTTTTTCGATTACATTCATCTACATACAAGCATGGTTCCATTTAATAAGAGTAATACAAATCTATTACATGTGTATCCTTCATGATAGAAAAAATCAGATACCCCTAACAACGTCCGAAAGACGGCCCCTGGACAAGCAATTCATAAGCCCAAAAAGGTAGGGATGTCGAGAACTCCCAAGAAGCCACCAGCAAGGGAGATAGTTCCTCGAACTACAAAATGAAGCCTGTGAGGCGAGGAGGATACCGATGCCAAGACTGTCACTCTGAAGATGAACTTAGGAGTGGGGGCAGCGGAAGCACAGGCATCCTATAAGAGCGCAGACGGCTGACACCTAGAGATCAGAACTGTCATCGAGCACCCTTATGTTTCCTGCTCTATGTTCTTATAATAAGGACGAGAATGCATAACCCCAGCCAAGTAACCCTCACTAATCCGATCAGAGATCAGACGAGCAGACCAGCCAAAAGCTAGTTCATTTGTCATCCTTCCTCACAGCCAGGCCTCATTACAAGTACCGATATCACACGATGAGCCCATCACAAGAACTAACACCCCACGACAAATGAATTCCTAAAAATCAGGAGTGCAACAATGTTCTCTATTCTCTCCTTCTCCTTCCTCCCTCGGAAGAAGAAAAAAGAAGACATCACTGCTCATAAGACACGGTAGAATTTGAAAAGTGGAGGAGTATTCAAAATTCAGATCTCCCTTGGAGATCATGTCCTATTTATAGAGAAGAATCCCATCGCCAGCCGTTCAATATCTCAAATCCCAAAGGGAGACGAAGCGTTACTCAATTAAGGACCCTACACGTGTCACAATATGCGGTACTTGGACCTTCGTGCCAGATATGCTAAACCTTCCTCAAATGTCATACGCCTCAAGAAGCGATGTTGCTTAATTAATGCTGCAGCGGATGGGACGTACATTCAAGGCTTTGCCAGCTTATACAGCCACGTACGCCACTACAAGATAAAACTGAAAAGATAGTAAATCGCCCCAGGTCCAGGCCCAGAATTCCCTTCTCTATCAGCTCCCCCCCTCTCTCTCTCTCTCGGAGAGTCTCCGGAAACCTAGTGCCCCCGATGGAGGGTTCTCGACCTCCTCAAAAGAGAGGGAAGCAGAGGGGGCATCTGTAATGGTCAGTTTCTTACCTCCTCAATCACGCCACGTGTCCATTCTATAACAAACAGCAAGTGACACCCGACCACTTCTAGAACCTCCAAGCGGGAGTCCTCGTTCAATTAAAATCCCGAGCAGTCCAGATGGTTAGAAGAAAGAGATAAAGTAAGTTACAAGCATCCCTATTTATAAGCTGAATCCCTATTTGAACTTGGCAGTTACAACTCGGTAACAGATCAACTACACCAACAGCTGGACGCAGACGACCAGAGAAAGATGGACTCTCGCTCAATCAATTCAGACCTGGATGTTCAACTCAACCGCCTTAGTGATAAATGGATAGGTGTTTAAATAGAGCTGAACTTCGTAGCCTTATCCAATGACACAACCTATATAAATAATATATCCCTTCCAATGCGGAGTGGGATGATCAATTAAGCCCAGAAACCCTAGCACATCAGAGAACACCATTGTAATCATTTTTATTATAGTGGAATTGCTCTCTCGTTTCGTGGTTTTCTACCATTTGAGTTTCCACGTAATTCTTTGTATCTGCATTAGCTTTTTCGAGATTTGTTTGACCCATCTCCACAAATTTGGTACGTGGATTAATTCCTCACATTTAGGAAGTAAATTTCTAAATATCAAATAAGTTTTTTTTTATACAGACTAAATATCAAAGATTTGGGATATATATTTAAAGTTCTGAAATTTAAGATCTTTTTCTTACTTTCTTTCCTTTTCATTACTTTTTAACTTTCTTTTGATCTTTTTTTACCAATAATTGATGCAAACATCATGGACCTGACATCGCCACCAAAGTCCAAGTCCAACGAATAGTGCGTGTGCCAAGGAGACTCAAAAGAATCATGATTATTGGTTCTAGAAGAAGATTTTATAATCAGAGTAGTAGTAAGATTTCTATTTTATATATTAAAGTAGTAATCAGTTGTAGTAGGATTTGTAGTTTTTTCAATGTATTTTTGCTTTTTTAGATTTTTGTTTTTTTTTTAAGATTAGTATTTCTATTTCTTGTAACTAGGAGAGTAAACTGGGAGAGTACAATTATGTTGCTTATATAAAAGGCCCTCATGTGTTCTATTGAAAAATATATATCCAATCAATGAAAAGTTTCTTCACTCTTAATTGAGTTTGATTATTCGATTTCTCAATTTTAAATTCTGTTAATGGTGGGATGTCTTAATCAGACTGAATTAGTGGTAAGATGCCCTAATTGATTTATTAGTTACTTTCTATTTTTCTCTTTATCTCACACATCAAATTTTTTTCATTTATTGAATCTTCATCGAGTCTTCAACGTCGATGACCCTTTACTGCATCGCCTTAACTTCATTTACATTATCTCTCTCTTAACTATTCAAGTTAAAGTGTGATCTCCTTACTGTTTCACAAGTGCTCAAGAACGTTTCCACAATTCTTGAAGAAGTGCCTGCGATTTCTGCACTCAAGACCCTAACGCCCAAGCTCTCGCGCACAGACGCGCCACGCCCAGGCGCTAGACGACCATGCTCATGAAAACCAATGGGCGCGCCCGAGTCTCTTACGTGGTCAGAATTCTGAGCGAGAGTATCCATAGTGTCCTTTTCGAAATCCTCTATAGTGCTACCATCTCGACCTCATTTGTAAATCAACCACAACAATCAAATAACAACTAAGATTATATCTACCATCATCTCATGTAATATTTTTATTACATCAATCTTTAATTACAAGTTTAGATATACATCATCCAGATAATTATCTAATCTCCTGTCCACATCAAAAGTGAGTGAGTGATTTTATTTCTCTCTTGTAATTGATCTAGTGTCTTTATTGCTCGTAGAATCTATTTACCTACATAGAATACAACTTCTTATCAGTACTTTGATATTTAATACTGATCCTATGATGGCCCGATCATGCGAGTATGGGGACGCTAATGCGACATACATACACAGAGCCGATAGACCCCATGTATGCACGCTAAGCATCACAACAGCACATGAATCTGAGTATGAAAGTATGTGGTAATATACATTCCAGTAAAAAAGAATATAAGTACATAGTTATCACAGAGAGTGACTTAATATTACATAAATATTACATCACCAGAGGCGCAAAAGTAAGATTTACAATATATAAAAAGGACTGGGAGATGCTTACGAGCTAGAAAGTGGGAATCTCATGAGCAGGTCAAAATAAGGTGGACCGAGAATGATCTATGGCTGTTTTAGTTGCTTCTCGAAGAAAATATGATCTTCCGCGGAAGGTTCCACTTCGGTCCAAGCTCCAGGATCTGGACAAGCACGTTCAGGGTTGTCAGAAAATAACCAAGGAGTACGTAAGATGAAGCCAAGTGGCATGCATCAGCAAACATACGTGTACTGAAAAATGTATCATGAGCCCAAGTCATGTGTTTGGAAACATATATTGCATATTTGTTATTATATTCCTACATCCATTCTATAATAAATTCTGCAATTATTCTGCATTAATACCTAAATTGTGCAGGATATGATGGGAGAAGATAAATCACAAATCCAGGTTAATTAAACCAGATTCTAAGGGGATTAAATCACAACTGAAGATCAGAATGTATCAGAAAAATAATCCCAGATCAAAGTCAGTTAAACCAGATTTTTGAAGATCAAGTGGTTGGCTTGAGAATCAACGAAGATAATGTCAAAACCAGAGATCCAACCGAATAATCAATTGAAGATAGAAGTAAATCAGGGATCCACGGTCCATCACCCCCCAAGATCTGGCCCTATGACCAGATCTTTCCTGCGGAAATGCGTAAAAGCCACATTTTCGCAACAGTTACAGAGGATCAGGGGGAGTGTTTTCTCCCCTATCTTCGTACGCTCTCCTCCTTACCTTTTTGCCTATAAATACTGGCATTTCAGATGAAATTATACACCATAAGGCTAAAAAAGCTATGAAAAGAGAGCTGTGTGTGCTGTTATGTGAGTTTGGAGAGGACTGAAAGATTTGTAATGATGATTCATGAATGAAATTCAGTATTCTTCCATCAAGAACGTGCACCTTCTCAGTCTAAGATTTTTCTACTCTTTCTCTATGATTCCTATGATGCAATTTTACTCTTTTTATTTCATGTTTTACTTTACACTTTCATTAATAATCTCAAACTGTCAACTTCTCTTTGCAGTTTCTAGTGCTACTACTTCACTTAATCTCAGCATCGTTCGGAAGAGGGAGACAACAGTAAACTAAGTTTTGCGTCAATTCTGAGTTTCTGCCTCTTCCCCTCCTCTCATTTTTTTTCTTTCTCCATCATTTTAATTACCTTGTCTTCGCATCGGTTAGTATTTTTTTCATCTTAATTCATGTTATTAATGCTTATAGAAGTTTAGCTCTTAAACAGACTCCAACTTCTCATTCAAAGATTTCCCAAACTAGATTAAAATAGGATTTAGATTTCTAAAAATCAAGTTTTCAACAAGTCTCTGTGGATTCTACCCTCTCTTGCCACTACACGATTCTTCTAAAAGATTCTAGCAAGATTAGTTTTTTTTTAATAATGTGTAAGTGGTTCAACAACGATGGAGTTCTTCATGACTTTCGAACTACGAATAATTTTTGGGGCTGTTGCCGTGTAAAAAATCTGTTTTTAAAAATAACAATTTAATCTTTTT
Source organism: Agave tequilana (assembly GCA_038442645.1). Taxonomy (NCBI): domain Eukaryota; kingdom Viridiplantae; phylum Streptophyta; class Magnoliopsida; order Asparagales; family Asparagaceae; genus Agave; species Agave tequilana. Next base: position 45,117 of record JAVJIF010021535.1, read on the forward strand.
CTAGTTTGCATTCAAAAAAAATTCAAAATTCAAAATTCAAAAAATTTCTTTTTCTTTTTCTTTTTCTTTACAATCCCTAAGATTTCATTTTTAAACTTGTCTTTTTGCAGGGATATTCCATTAGCAAGGGAAGATTTGCACGAGTAACAAGGAGCTTGCTTGCTAAATAATTGCATTGTTAAATAAAAACAAAAAAATTGCTTGCTTCAAATTCATTTGAAAGGTTGGCATCCTGCTAACTCTACCCACAAATCTCCTGTCTGTGGGATTTTAAAAGTGCTTTTATTGGACTTGTGCTATATTAGTGCATTCTACATAAAAAGATCTTAAGAGCTGCACCCCTCACATAAGATCGGGATTTTATTACCCGTTTCTTGGCTTAAAAATCACAACCTCATATAAGTTTTTTCTAAACTTGAACTAATTTTAAAATTAATTAGAACTTGACCACTAGGATTTTGAGCTCATTAAGTGGATCCATTGTGGGAATACTCCAGTGATTACTTTCAAGCTTTCGAAGAGAAACTTTCTTGTCTTAGAAAGGGTGACTTAGCCATTGCAGCGGTGACTGGCTTGGAGGAAGGACTGAATCGCTCGCTTGATAGCTTTAACCGGTTAGCCCATAATCTGTCCAACCTAATTAGGAGTTGTTTAATTAGGGAGAATTTATTCTCTTAAGATTAGTAGTTAAAAATTGATTACCTTCGATCAAGCTCAAGATAAAGAAACAACTTATTTGGAATTGCTTGGTTGAGTCAATTATGTGCAATCTTTTCTATAACTTAAGGTTCTCACTTCAGTGTAGTATCCTAGTTCACGTGACAGTGGGTACATATTAACAATCGTTTAGAATCCATTGTTGTTTCCAACCCTGCGATACAATAGTGATGCAATTCAACCCTGTCAGATGATCTTGAAGGATTACATGTATCCTATAAGGTCCACTCAACCTTCCTGTATTTCTTTGTCATTTCTTACGACAAAATTTCGAGATCAAATCTGGCAAGATACAGATATTGCCTGTTTTTCGAAGGTTGACAAATGAAAACTTGTGCCAACATGTTAGGGAGTTTGAGGACATTTAGGGGCAAGTGTAAACCTTTTACACTATTCTGTGTACAAATAACTAGGTTCAGGGGAGTTACAACCAACTAACCTTATATTACTTTTAGCAGATAGGTCTGTTAAGGTCCCCAAGGGAATTGTTGAGGATATTATTTTGAAGGTCAATGAATTTTATTTCCATGCGGACTTCATAATCTTAGACACTGAACCAGTGACAAATCCCAACAGTCACTCCCCTGTGATATTAGAGAGACCATTTCTTACTACAACTGATGTTGTGATTAGATATAGGAATGGAGTTATGACCTTGTCATTTGGAAGTATGATAGTTGAGGTGAATATTTTTCTCCAAAGGATCTTTATTTGAATCCAAAGTATGTAAGTGTATAAAGAATGCATATTTCATCAATGTAAAAATCAAGATTAAATTACTTTTTCAATTTTCTTCCTAACACTGAAAATCAAATAAATAATCTTATTTTGACCAAATATAAGAAATCCTAATTATGATTCTTTTATTCCTTAAAATTACTTAATTTCTTACAAAAAATAATTCAAAATATTGTTTATCTTTTCAAAAAATTTAAAGAAAATAATATATATATATTTCTATAAATAAAAAGAAAGAAGAAAACCTATGTTAGAACTCTCCCCTCCACCTGTCTCATGCATTGTCCTCAATGTATAAATGAATGCATATATGTATGAAAAAGAAGCAAGAAAAGGAAAAATGTTACCTCAAGGTGGTGGTTTCGGTGGTGGTCGGATTGGGCCAAGCGTTGCTGTCCAATCTAAAAATGAGGAGTTTCAAAGAACCTACCTTTGATGACTTCTTTTCTATTTACATTATTACTACCCCTTGATTGATTAGGATCATGCAAGATCCTAATATGAAAATTATCTGGGTTATATGACCAATCTCAAAATATCATTTTTTGAGTCATTATGGTCTATACCCTAGTCCAACAATGGAATGTGAATCGGTAAAATGGATGATTTGGGCTCTGGAATGAAAGGAAAGGGAATCAATATTGACTCGGGAATATGACTTAAATCAAGTTCAGGTTCGAGAGTCAAATTTGTTTCAAAAGTTGGGTCCAAATCAAAGAATTGAAATTCACATTCTTTCCCCATCAATAGAATGTGATTTTCCAAAATCGTCAGTTCCATTTCAAAATGTATAGGTACGGGAATCAATGTTGGCTCGAGAATTTGATCCAAATCGGGTAAGAATACCGGAGTCAACATAAATTTAAAAATTAAAACTGAATCACATAGTTAGGGCTCGAGGTTACATCCATATTCAAGTTCAATCTCATTGAAGTAAAAACTTGCCAATTTGTCAATGGTTTAGTATTGATCAAGTTAAAGATATTGTGATAAAATTGAATCTTGGTTTTCAAAACACCATGATTCTTGGGATATATCTATAGGATTAGAAATATTAGGATGGCTCAATGATTGGTAAGGGAAAGTTTTCTTGTAATATTTCCCTTTCATAATACCTGAATTGATAATTAAAATGGTAAATAATGAATTTAAAAAAATATTACTTAAATCGTTAATGCCATAGCTTGAACCCGAGTCCATCTATATTAAATTCTAATGCCCAAACTATGATGCCACCTTGGTGTGTGATTATGAGGGTGAGCCAATTTATTTGAACTAAATTTAAAGTCAATTTCAAATTTTAATTCTCAACTAAAAGATCTCATAAGATCGTTGTTGATTCTGAAAACAACATAATCTATCAGTTGTAACCTACCAGCTAAAAATTTGAATTTAAATTCTAACCTAATAAATTACCATACCTCATTTTATTCATCCTCCCAAGAAGAGAGAAACCCAAAAAATCCTTTCACATAGATATCTCATTTCTCTCACCTCTCTCATTTCTCTTCTCAAATCCAATTTAGGCAAGGCGTAGGCTTACTGGACGTGAGGAGAAAAATTCGGACTAAAGGGAAGCGAATCAGGCGAGTGTATTTTAAGTCATATGATTTATAATCGATTGATCTCATTACTTTTAAAGTTAGGAATTGTATGTCATCATGATACTTGTAATATGCTGATTGATAGTTATTGTATTATATCTCCTTATTACTATATTATTCATGCTATTTCCTTATTAGTACACCTTCATGATAGTATCATAGTATGATCATACAATGTATACATGTGCACCATTTTCTTATTTTTTACACACTCATTGAGAGTTCTGACTCCCTGGATTTGCACGTCCAGGTCTATAGTGTTACATTCTGTTTATTAGGTATTTGAGGAGCTCAGGTGTACTTTAGGAGTGCGAAGTCTCTTTTTCTTGATCACCAAATTTTTTTGGTATAGTTCATGTCTTCCTTTTTATCATGTTGACTTCTTTTGATTTTCTATTGCTTAGACTCATGTTATTCTATTTGACTTGTCGTAGAATAATATTATCGTGTGTGGGAATTTTATGTATTACTGCAGTGACTTTATTGCCTTTATTCTTGATTTATAAAACTTTTTTTAAGTCACTTTAGGCTTAGCATGTATACATGGGGTATTTTTCTCGCGTATATACATTGCTGACTCTCATCGCAACTCCGCTTCAGCGTATTTTGGGAAGCGGGGCGTGACAGGATTTTCTTCGTATCAGAGCCAGGTTCGCAATAAAATGGACCATGTTCATGCCCCGAGACGAGTTATATCTACACTGCAGTAAACATATAATATTTACACAAAATTATTGAGTTCACTTGAGAATCGACCATCTTTCCTTTGAAAATCCATCTCTTCGATCTTTGATGTTTCTAATTTCAACTCTCCTTCTAGAGTGATTTGGACTTCTTTCTTGATTTTTATATTCTTCTTGATTCATTTTACCCTATTTTATCACTTGGAATTGGCCATCATATCCAAACCGATGACAGAGATCAAAGTGCGCAACGGAAGCATGGTTGGCCCGGGATGCATCGCGAAGCCACTGGGAGCGAGAAGACGTCATTCGCGATCGATCATTCTTCTTTTGAATCTCATCTTATTGTATCCATTCTTGATCAATATATATTCATTATCAACTTTGATCCTCTTTTATGATTTACCTGCCTTATTGAAATTTTGAGGACGAAATTTTTTGTAAGGTAGGTAGATTGTAATATTCCCCTTTCATAATACCCGATTGATAATTAAAATGATAAATAATGAATTTAAAAATATTACTTAAATCGTTAAAGCCATGGCTCGAAGCTGAGTCCATCTATATCAAATTCTAATGTCCAAACCATGATGTCACATTGTCGTGTAATTATGAGGGTGAGCCAATTTATTTGAACTAAATCTAAAGTCAATTTCAAATTTCAATTCTCAACTAAAAGATCTCATAAGATCCTTGTTGATTCTGAAAACAACTTAATCTATCAGTTGTAACCTACCAGTTAAAAATCTGAATTTAAATCCTAACCAAATAAATTACCATCCCTCATTTTATTCATCCTCCCAATAAAAATGAAACCCAAAAAATCCTTTCACATAAATCTCTCCTTCCTCTCACCTCTCTCATTTCTCTTCTCAAATCCAATCTAGGTAAGGCGCGGGCTTGCTGGACGTGAGGAGGAACAATTCAGACTGAATGGAAGCGATTCAAGTGAGTGTATTTTAATTCATATGATTTATAACCGATAGATCTAATTACTTTTAAAGTTAGGTACTTCATGTCATCATGATACTTGTAATATGTTGATTGATAGTTATTGTACTATACTATCTCTTTATTACTGTATTATTCATGTTATTTTCTTAGCCAGTACACCTTCATGATAGTATTATAGTATGATCACACGATGTATGCATGTGCACCATCCCTTTATTTTTTACACACTCTTTGGGAGTTCTGACTCCTTGGATTTAGACATCCAGGTTTATGGTTGTTACATTCTATTTATTTGGTATGTGAGGAGATCAGGTATACCTGAGGAGTGTGAAGCCCTTTTGCTTGATCACCAAATTCTTTGGTACAGTTCATGTCTTCCTTTTATCATGTTGACTTCCTTTGATTTTCTATTGCTTGGACTCTATATTATTCTATTTGACTTGTTCGTAGAATAATATTATCATGTGTGAGAATTATATGTTTTATTACAGTGACTTTATTGCCATTATTCTTGATTTATATAACTTGTTTAAGTCACTCTAGGCTTAGCGTGTATACGTGGGATATTTTTCTCGCGTATATACGTCGCCGACTCTTGTCGCGACTTGATCGGGGAAAAACCGCACACGAAAAGTGTATGTTTTGAAATTGATATTTAAAGTGTGTGTGCTTTGGCTTCCTCGATACTTCCGTTATAGAATAGAGGCTAAAACAAGTCGAATCCACAGGGACGGGAGGCGATAGAAGTTTTACCGGTTGATTCACGTGTGTGTTAAAAGTTCTTCAATGTTTAAAAGAATCAAAGAAAAAGAAAACAAAGAATGATAAGAGAAGAGTACGGTGAAATACGAAGAAGTGAGAAACATAGAAGATAAGATATTTGTGATTTTTGATATATTTTTAAAACAAAGTAAAAAGATAAAGAAAATTCATAACACTATCTACTAATGAATCCACTAACATGCTAACCTCTTAGTGATAGTTGCTTCAAACGTATCATTGGCCATCACTAGTCCTTGGTTCAAGAGCTTTACAAAGCATGGCTCATATGTTAACTTTCACATCTAAATTCAACCAACAAGTGCAAGCTACACTTAAATCATCAAAACCCAATAAGAGCAAGTATGAAATAAAGTAATGTTAGCTTTTTAGAGATTTAGATGTTAGAGTGTTAGATCCATCATCATGAGCCATCAATGGCTCTTGTAAGAGTAAGGCCAAGTAGAGGTTATGAGATTCATGTGGATTATCAAGTAAGAAGTTAGCAAGTTAGCGATTAGTAGTTAGTTGCTATGAGAGAAAATTAGCTAAATATGTAAAAGGAGTTAGAGAAGAAAATAAAGATAAGTTAAGAGAGCACCTTTCATAGATTGTCACCTTCTATTACAAGTACTCTTGCTTCCTCACCATGTACCACTCTCTTTCCTATTACAAGATCTAAAAGAAATGAAAAATACAAAGGAGGAAGAAGAAGAACACTAACCTAAACTACCCTAAACTACAAAATGGAGATGAAAACTTCCCTAAACTCTGCATATCTCCAACTGAAGAACCCCATGGGGTATTTATAGGAGGGGCCAGGGAGCAAACCCAGGCCCAAAGTACGGGCGCGGCCGCGCCCGTACTGCCGTGGAAATGTGGCAAAAGTCGCGTTTCCATCACTCTTCTAGAGTCGCGTGCTGTCCCGTCTGTCCCCTCTTGGTGTTAGTGCCCGGTTTCTGGTTTGCAGCCCCTAGTTTTGACAAATCAGCTCTCCAAAGTCAATGGCTAGATTATAGGCCTTTAATCACCCATTAAATGGTGATTTAGGGTCTTCTTCTTCATTGCACACCATGGACCTAGAAACATACAAGAGAGATGTTAATTAGCAGAATTTAATATGAAATAAATGTGAAGATGTGGTATGAAATATGTAATTTTAGAGACTAATCACACACCCCACACTTATCCTTTGCTCGTCCCGAGCAAAACAAAAAATTAAAGGAATTATTATAACACTTTCGTAGGTGACGCGATTGCACTGAGCATGTGCAACAAGCCGTTAAACCTCTAGGTTTCCCCTAGAGGAGGAGTTTTGTCTCTTGAGGGTTTTTAGCGGATTGCACCCACAAAATCCATAAAGAAAGAAATCAAATGTTAGTATCTTGAAAACACATTTTTGAAATAAAGAAAAGTGTTGAAGTATTTTTGCGAAAATATAAGTGATCCAAGGTCATAGGTTAACCAGAAATTAATCTTCCTTAAACTAAGTCAAAATGCAAAATCTTGTTATAAATTAAATATAAGAATTTAAAATTGAATGATTCTTTGATCTTTAATAAAACTCTTAGAAAAATATGCACTTTGTGAACTGTGAAGGTTTTTGGGATATTGACTCAAACTTTCATGCCATTTATTTATATATATATATATATATATATATTCTTTTTTTTCTTCTTTTTCTTCCCTTAGTTTTCTTAGGCTTTCTTATTTACCCAGGTAGTGAGCCTTTAGCCGGTGACTCCCAAACTAGATGAGCTTAGGGCACCCGATGAGAAAATATCACTCGGACTTAAGGACTCGAGTAAACAAGGCCACAAAACTAAAGGGGATTATTTTATTTTTGTCCACCGTTCTAGGTATGAATAATCATGCTTCTTGAAGCATAATTACCCAACTTTAATAAGTGGTTTTTATTATCATAATATTTTTTTTATATTTTTTATGGCATTTTAGTTTTTATTTCAATCCCAAAAATTGTGTAAGTGTGGAGTGTATAAATCTAAGGCAAAAAATTCAAAATCAAATTATCTTTTCAATCTTACTTTCTTATCCTAAAATTTAAACAAGATCTATTATTTTGACCCGGTTTAAAATTTTATAATTTAGGTCTTACTAATTCCTAAGTTAATCTTAATTTTCTTAAAAATAAATCAAAACTATTTATCTTGTTTCAAAAAGTTTTGTAAAAGAAAAGAAAGAGTTTTTATATAAAAGATTTTTTTAAATTAAAAAGAAGTGTAAAAGAAAGAAAATGTAAAACTAACTATGTTAGTAAACCCGCCCCACGCTTATCTCGTGCATTATCCTCAATGCATCGTGAATGTGTATATACATGAAACAAATGAGAAGGGAAGGAAAATTACCTCATGGTGGCGGCTCCGGTGGTGGTCGTACTGGGCCATGCGTTGCTGCCCAATCAAGATATCGTGGACCTTGCAGAAACCCACCAATGACCTCTCTAGTACGACCCAGTAAAATATTGATTGAATGAATGATCTTATTTAAAAATTATCCCATCTAATTTTTAATTTTTAAAAATAATTACTGAGTCATTTTCTTCAACATCCTTGCCCAACAATGAAGTGTGATTTTAGGAGATGATGGATTTGGACTCAAATGGATCGGAACAAAAACCAATACCGATTTGAGAATTTGACTCAGATCAAGTCGAGAGTCAACAATGAGAGTCGAAATTGGTTCAAAAATAGGGTCCAAACTAAAGAATTGATGTTCACATACTTTCTGCATTAATGAACTGTGATCATAAGATTTTGGTGATTCAATTTCACAGTGTACTGGTACAGGATTCAATGTTGACTCTGGAATAGAGAAAAAATCTGATAAAGATACCAGAGTCATTATTAAATCAAAAAGTGAAATAGAATCACCAACATGAGGTTCAGGATCACTTTCAAGCTCAAGTTCAATTTCAGGAAAAGGATAACTTGGCAAAATGTCAAGGGTTGATGTTGGTCAAGTTCAGGTTGGTATGATAAAATTGAAACTGGATATCCAAAATGACATGATTCCTGGGTCCAATCAGTAGAGTTAGGGATATGAGGATCGGTCAAAGGTCGACAAGAAAGACTTTCCTCGCTCTCATTGATCAATTCGCTCATTGTGAGTCTAACCTACTGATAGGCCGGGTAATAGAAGTTGGAGTCGGAATCATGTCTTTCATACTTTTTGCAATTGGTTCTTCTTGAAAAGGTGAGTATGGAAGTTGATTTTGGAAATTGTGGTGAAATTGTGAGTCCATCGGATTTTGTGATTGCTGCTCAGACTCACGCAAGGGTTCCATACTCAAGTCTAGTAAAGATGAGTATGACTCTTGAAAATTTGGTTGAGATGATGAGTTCAACATGTTTTGCATTCTTTCACAAAAGACTTCCAAACGCTTTTCTAGCTCAAATTCTTCTTCAATTGGATGCTCTAGAAAAGGAATATGTAGAGTTTGATGTGGGAAGGATTCTGAATTAAGCAAATTTTGAATTTGTTGTAGGGACTCTTCCATACTCCTTTCCAAATCAGATTTTTCTTTGGCTGGTATTCAGGAAAAAGAGGATATGGATTCAAATCGGGGAATGAAAATTGTGAATAAGGTGGTTGAAAATTGAACTCGGGGAGTTGAATCCCCATTGACTCTGTGAAGAATTGAAGTTATTTTGAAAATTATAGTCATAGGATTGGGATACGGGTCAAATTGAGTCAGATAATCCCAACCCGGCATGTATGGTTGGTTCATGTTGTACATAGCCGGGTCGGAGTTATCTGGGCCAAATGAGGTCAAAGTGAAATAAGGATTCATATTAGGATTGAAAAATTATTGTTGATGAAATCCATATCACAATTTACAAAAAAGAAAAACAAACAAACAAAGAAAAAGAAAAAAAAACAAGCCTATGCTAGGGTTGACTTAGACCTAGACGACTCCTAACTGGTTAGACTGTCCACGGGGGGTATACTGTCAGAATCTGACCACGAGTTAATTGGCTTGGTAGGGGAAAGATCAGTGGAGGTATCCGTGCTGGAGCAACAGGCCTAATTATGTCAAACCATTGTTCTTTGAGGTTTCGCCTCTCAATCCCCAACCTTAAAACACTGATTTGACAATAGTCAAATTCTAACAACTTCCCCTTAGGTCAATCTCTTAAATGAGTCCGAGATGTCCCTAGGGGCCAACGTCTAGCAAATTTTATTTAGGCTTGGGTTGTGTGAGTGAGGAGGTGATTTTGGGCTAAGGGAGGGTAATGACTTCCCCACCTTATGTTGTATTAGGTTTTGCCCTTAAGTTTAATATGTGCAAGTGTGCAATATAGATAAGAATGAATACACAATAGAGTAAATCACCCACGTGTTTGTCCTAACTATATGCTATGCAATATGTACACCTCCTATCAATATCACAACAACACAAGAATAAAATACAGTATATTGGAATGAAAATTGACACATGCCTAGATGCAAATGTCTAAACTGTTTTAAAGCATCCAATTTCTGTATTTTAGTTCTTAAAATTATTTACAGTGTACAGTTAATATAAACAAAAATTAGCAGCAGAGTATAAGAATATATAAGAATTTACCCAACCATACAAGAGCAAGTGTGGACTTCTGTAATGCTAAAACTTTAACCTGCACACCAAAAATAAAGAAGAAAGGTTAACAAAACGTGAAATCAAACCGTTCCCATCCCCCGGCAACGGCGCCAAAATTTGATCGGGGGAAAACTGCGCACGAAAAGTGTATGTTTTGAAATTGATATTTAAAGTGTGTGTACTTTGGCTTCCTCGATACTTCCGTTATAGCAAAGAGGCTAAAATAAGTCGAATCCACAGGGACGGGAGGCGATAGAAGCTTTACGGGTTGATTCACGTGTGTGTTAAAAGTTCTTCAATGTTTGAAAGAATCAAAGGAAAAGAAAACAAAGAATGATAAGAGAAGTGTACGTGAAATACGAAGAAGTGGGAAACATAGAAGATAAGATATTTGTGATTTTTGATATATTTCTAAAATAAAGTAAAAAGATAAAGAAAACCCATACCACTAACTACTAATGAATCCACTAACATGCTAACCTCTTAGTGATAGTTGCCTCACATGTATCATTGGCCATCACTAATCCTTGGTTCAAGAGCTTTACAAAGCATGGCTCATATGTTCACTTTCACATCCAAATTCAACCAACAAGTGTAAGCTACACTTAAATCATCAAAACCTAATAAGAGAAAGTATGAAATAAAGTAATGTTAGCTTGTTAGAGATTTAGATGTTTGATAGGTAGTAAAAAGTGCATATTTATCACCACATTCACTATCATATTTCCCTATTTATTCTTTTAATTATGCACTATTACTAATATTTTATTATTTAATGTGTGCAAGCTTGAGTAATTAAAAATAAAGAAATAAAGCCTGAATGAAGCCCAAAAGCCCAAAAAGCCCATATGCAAAAATTGTAGTAATTTAGAAGTTTCTACATTATCTAACCTAATATAAACTTGGATTTTAAATTCTTTATTTAAAATCTAAGGAAGGAAAAGGAAGGATAAGATAGAACTCCTAATTGCTAAAAGAGGAGGAAAAGGATAAGATGAGATGAAGTTCTACTCAACCAGGTTGCTTGCACCACAAGATGAAGATAAAGGAGAGAAAAATTCAGATTCAGACTGTACACGTTTTAGTATTCAGATTATAACTTTTGCTACAGATTTTAAAATCCTATGATTCAAGATGCTTCAGAAAGAAGACTTGAAGTACTACAACTCTTATGTTAATTAAACTTTCCAATTCAGTCAGCAGATAAGCCATATTTTGTGATCAACATGATAACAAGTTGCAGGACAGATTTGAACTTCTAAGGATAAGTCAAAACAAGTTTGGAGATAAAAAGAAGAATTCAAATTCAGAGATATTTTGCTCCTCTTATCTTCATACGCTTCTTATCCTCTGGTTTTATCCTATAAATACCCCTGCATAGCAACAGAGGAAGAGCAGATCTGAGAAGCTCAAGGGCAGGTGCAGAAACGAGCTTAGGGTTTTTCTTTAGATTTTCTCTCTAATTTGTAGTTTGCAACTTAGGTTTTTTTTTTTAGTTTTCTTTTATGTAATTTTTTTACTTTTTCTTTATGTAACTAAGAGAGAGACGAGTTTCATGGAGGAAGGAGATCAAGCTTGTACTGAGGTGACATCGGTGTAAGTAAGTCTTTTCTTCCATTGTTATAAGAATCAAATCGAAGTTTCTATTTCTTCTTTACTCTTGTTTTCATTTATTTTCCTCTGATGTGTTTGTAATCCAAGTGAACTCAATAGCCTCAACACTGCTTCGCCATTGCAAGTGCTCTTGATGGCCTATGGTGATGAATAACCATTCTTTGTTAGTTTAGCTCGCCTTTTATTCGTAGTGTAGATCGTGAATGGGGAGATCCTATACGCCATGCTTGATTGCCTTCAAAGACAAGGAAAGTCGTCGCAATGAATCCAAGGTATATGAGCACTGAAGAGGTAAGTAATTTTTAGGTTATTTTTCTTTTCTTTTATTTCTTTAGTTTAGATCACCAACACCAACAACACGCAATTCAATTCCTTGTATATAATCTATTTTCCATCTTCTTAATCTACCATCTTCTTCCTAATTCAAACACTTTGTAACCTAAAAGAGAACTTACTAAAAAAGTTTCTATCGCTAGCCCCTCCCTGTGGATCACGACCGCATAGCCACTTGCTATAGCAGTAGAATTGAGTACCTTGCACATCCTATTCTTAGATCTGAAATTTTGTATTCTTGTGTGCAGGTAAAACCTCAATCAAATTTTGGCGCCGTTGCCGGGGAGGGACGGTAAGTTATTCTCTAAAAAAAACTAATTATTGATTTATTTATTATTTTTGTTTGCAGGATCAGAGAATAGGAAATATAACTGCAGCAAAGGACATATAGCAACTATGTGCCTCTGCCCTAGAAGGCAGAGCAGCAGAGCCTACTACAGAGCCGCGGAAACGCGCCTGAGTAGTGAATTACTCATTGTGTTTTCTGCAGGTTGCTGAAAATTTAAAGTTAGACTTGTTGTTCTGTTAAGTTTTCTCTGTAATCACCCTGCACACTGCTAATTAATTAACAGTAACCTATTTGTTGAAAAATAAAAAAAATTAGACTCTTGCATCTTAGGCACGTGTCTATTTAATTTCTTTAATTCTGTTGAAGAGTGCTGGCGACAAGGTACGTTTGCATTGCATATAGATTAGGAAACACTCTTGGCTGATTTACTGCTTTTTGAGTGATTACTTATCTACTGCTTTACACGTACACAAAAAAATTTAAGGGCATAACCCATAAATAACATAAGGTGGGGATTTCATCACCCTTCCTTGGCCCACAAATCATCTCCGTTGCACTCACAACCCTAACCCTAAATAAAAATTGACTAGACTTTGGCCCTAGGGACATCTCGGACTCAATTAGGAGATTATCCTAAGGGGGAACGGTGTTGGAATTTGACTCTTGCCAAATCAATGTCTAAGAAGGGGATTGAGGGCCAAAAGCCCGAAGATTGGTGGTTATTTAATTAAGGAACGTCTTTGACGGAAAACCTCCCACCAATCTTGCCCTGACCTGGCTGATTAACTTGTGGTCAAAGTCTGCATTATACCTCCCGTGGACAGTCTAACCAGTTAGGAGTCATCTAGGTCATAGGTCTACCCTAACTTAGTTTAGAATTTTTTTTGTTTTTCCTTTGTTTGCTTATTTTTTTTTTGTTTGTATTGTGTGATATGGCTTATAACAATAATTTTTCTAATTTTAATCCATATTACACACCAACCTCTTTTTCAGATATTACCAACCCGGCATATCATAACTTTGACTAACCTAGTGTGCCGGAGTGGTCTTATCCGAATGAATATAACCCATGCCCTCCATCTTATGACCATAATTTTCACAACAATTTCAACTCTTCACAGAGTCCATAGGGATTCGCCTCCCCCGAGTCCAATTTTCAACCAACTTGTCCTCCTTATCCACCTTGTCCACAATATTCTCAAGATTCATACTCAGTTCCACCAGTTCATAATAGAAAACCATCTATCTTGGAAATGATGAGTATGCATGAGTCCAAGAAACAATCACCATCAATCTTAGACATGATGATCCGTGAGTCCAAGCACCAATCACAGAATCTGACCGACTCACAATTTCATCACGATTGTCACAATAACACTTCATCTTTTCAAGTCCAATCACAACAAAATGATGCACCAATCGACTATGAAAAGATGCTTGAAGCCATGACTCAGGCTAAAATCGATCGTGATCATGAAATAGATATGATGGTTCAAACTTTACGTTCTCACCGTTCGGTCATTTCTGATAACCATTCTGTTAGAGCTGAAGAGTCACGTTGCTTTGGAAAGCAAGATTCTATTTCAGTACAATCATTTAAACTTGCCCAAACTCTAATTTTTGAAAATGTCATTGATAGTTTGGCAAGTTATTTATTTCCTGAAATAGAACTTGAGAATGATCCTGACCCTCAACTTGGTTATTCAATTCTACTTCCTGATTCAATAATGACTCCGTGTCTTCACCTGATTTCAATTTTCTCGAGTCAACATTGGATCCTGTGCCAATTCATTATGAAATTGAATCGCCAATCTTTATGATCATCTTATTGAACTTGACCAATTTCATACTGTTGAAAGTCCCATTGACAAATTGGTCAGTTCTCACTTTTATGATATTGAACTCAATGAGATATGTGACCTAGATTCTCAAATTTGTGATCCAGTTCAAATTCCCGAATCAATATTGACTCCTGTTTTGCTACCCGATTTGAGTAATATTTTAGAGTCAATTTTGATTCCCACACCTGTCATTCTTGAACTTGAATCACCAATTTTAAGTCACATTCCATTGTGGGAAAATGATTGTGGACTTGAGTTTCAACTTCTTGATTTGGACCCACTTCTTGAACCAATCTCGACTCCTGAACCATTACTTGATTTAAGTTACTTTCCTGAGTCGGTATTCATTCCCGTACTTCTTAAGTCCAAGTCAATCATTCCATCTTTTCATACTCCATTTTGGGACAAGGCGGTTGACACAATTACTCTGAAAATAATTATGGAATTTGGAAATTAGATGGGGTGAAATTTTTTCATACATACATCATTTAGTGGGTTATACAAGAGAGATTTCTGGTGGGTTCCTTCGAATTCCACGAAAATTCGATTGGGCCGCATTTCGTGGACCAATTAGACCACCACCGGAACCACCACCTTAAGGTAATATTTTCCTTCCCTTTCTTCTTTTTCATGCATACATGCATTCATTCATACATTGAGGACAATGCATGAGATAGTTGTGGGGGAGGATTTACTAACATACTAACATAGTTAGAAACTAACTAAAAAAAGGACAATATTTTGACTTATCTTTTGAAAGAAATCTAAGTTAGTCTTAAGAATTAGGAAAATCATGATTAGGATTTCTAAAAACTTGGTCAAAATAAATAAATTGCTGAATTTTTTAGTATAGGAGGAAAAATTGAATAAGTAATTAGTCTTAATTTTTACCTTAATGAAATGTGCATACCTAATACACTTACACATCTAGGATTCTAAGACAAAGACTCTTGTGCCTTATAAAAAATATATAGTAACATTAAAAAAACAAAGAAATTCACTAATTAAGCTGGATACATGTGCCTCAAGAAGCATAAGTATTCACGCCTAAAGGTGATTTTATAAATAAAGTCCTTAGTTTTGTGGCCTAGTTCACTCGAATTTGAGTCCGTGGGTGTTTTCTCACCCGGTGCCATAAGACCAACCAGTTTGGGAGCCACCGACTTTAAGTTCGCTACATGGGTGGATTAGAAAGCCTAAGAAAACTAAGGAATATTATCTATATATGTACTAACACATCTAATAATCAATTAGTTAGGTATGAGGGCCTCAAGAAGCTTTGATACTTATACGAAAGAAAATTAGATGAGTTATACATATTAAAAAAAAGAGAGAGAAAAATATATATAAAATAATAATAATAATAATAAAAGAGGCATGAGAGTCCAAGTTAAAGAATTCCTAGTAAAGATTCGCATGGATGCATATGACTTAGGGTAACGAAAGAGACTATACAAAAATTCAATTTTAATTTTACCTAAAATGGATAACAATTATTATAAAGACTAAGCTTAAGAATGAATAAAAATGATAATCCTAAACTTATAGATTACTTAATCTCTTCAAACATATTTCAAATATTTTCCTTTTTATGGATTTTGTGGGTGTAATCCGCTGAAAACCCTCAGGAGACAACACTCATCCTCTAGGGTAACCTAGAGGTTTAACGGCTTGTTGCACATGCTAAGTGCAATCGTGATGCCTACGAAAGTGAGTTAGGATAGATTAGTTTTTCTTTTCTTATTCTTTTTGATTTTTTTTTTACTCGAGGACGAGCAAAAAGATAAGTGTGGGGGTGTGATAGGTAGTAAAAAGTGCATATTTATCACAACATTCACTATCATATTTCCCTATTTATTCTTTTAATTATGCACTATTACTAATGTTTTATTATTTAATGTGTGCAGGCCTTGAGTAATTAAAAAATAAAGAAATAAAGCCTGAATGAAGCCCAAATGCCCAAAAAGCCCATATGCAAAATTGTAGTAATTTAGAAGTTTCTACATTATCTAACCTAATCTAAACTTGGATTTTAAATTCTTTATTTAATCTAAGGGAGGAAAAGGAAGGATAAGATAGAACTCCTAATTGCTAAAAGAGGAGGAAAAGGATAAGATGAGATGAAGTTCTACTCAACCAGGTTGCTTGCACCACAAGATGAAGATAAAGGAGAGAAAAATTCGGATTCAGACTGTACACGTTTTAGTATTCAGATCATAACTTTTGCTACCGATATTCAAATCCTATGATTCAAGATGCTTCAAAAGAAGACTTGAAGTACTACAACTCTTATGTTGATCAAACTTTCCAATTCAGTCAGAAGATAAGTCATATTTGGTGATCAACATGATAACAAGTTGCAGGACAGATTTGAACTTCTAAGGATAAGTCAAAACAAGTTTGGAGATAAAAGAAGAATTCAAATTCAGAGATATTTTGCTCCTCTTATCTTCATACGCTTCTTATCCTCTGGTTTTCTTCTATAAATACCCCTGCATAGCAACAGTGGAAGAGCAGATCTGAGAAGCTCAAGGGCAGGTGCAGAAACGAGCTTAGGGTTTTTCTTTAGATTTTCTCTCTAATTTGTAGTTTGTAACTTAGGTTTTTTTTTTAGTTTTCTTTTATGTAATTTTTTTTACTTTTTCTTTATCTAACTGAGAGGAGAGACGAGTTTCATGAGGAAGGAGATCAAGCTTGTACTGAGGTGACATCGGTGTAAGTAAGTCTTTTCTTCCATTGTTATAAGAATCAAATCGAAGTTTCTGTTTCTTCTTTACTCTTGTTTTCGTTTATTTTCCTCTGATGTGTTTGTAATCTAAGTGAACTCAATAGTCTCGAGACTTCTTCGCCATTGCAAGTGCTCTTGATGGCCTATGGTGATGAATAACCATTCTTTGTTAGTTTAGCTCGCCTTTTATTCGTAGTGTAGATCGTGAATGGGGAAGATCCTATACGCCATGCTTGATTGCCTTCAAAGACAAGGTAAGTTGTCGCAATGAATCCAAGGTATATGAGCACTGAAGAGGTAAGTAATTTTTAGGTTATTTTTCTTTTCTTTTATTTCTTTAGTTTAGATCACCAACACCAACAACACCCAATTCAATTCCTTGTATATAATCTATTTTCCATCTTCTTAATCTACCATCTTCTGCCTAATTCAAACACTTTGTAACCTAAAAGAGAACTTACTAAAAAGCTTCCATCGCTAGTCCCTCCCTGTGGATCACGACCCGCATAGCCACTTGCTATAGCGGTAGAATTGAGTACCTTGCACATCCTATTCTTAGATCTGAAATTTTGTATTCTTATGTGCAGGTAAAACCTCAATCAATGTTAGAGTGTTAGATCCATCATCATGAGCCATCAATGGCTCTTGCAAGAGTAAGGCCAAGTAGAGGCTATTAGATTCATGTGGATTATCAAGTAGAAGTTAGCAAGTTAGCGGTTAGTAGTTAGTTGCTGATTGTTATTCATTTTTGCATATTTTTCCACATCCATACCATGCTTATATAAATAAAAATGTGTTTTTTACTCTTTTTCTCTCTATTTTTGCGGGTCCAATATTAATGAAGAAGAGGCCCAAAAATTCATGGAATTATCATGAATTAAAGGGGATTAATCAAGGCCAAAAGAGAAGCCCAAGAGTTGAGCCCAGGATCTGGAGACATCCACGCGCCCGTCAGCAATCTAGAAGATCCAGGTGGCTAACAGAACGTAACAACTTGGCAACAGAAATCGCTGGCGCAACGGCCAAGATTCTGCCGCGGAAACGCGGCTCTGGCCGCGGATCCGCGGCAGTTATCTGGCCGTTAAGCCCGAGATTTCTCCAACAGTCTGGATTCTAGAGCCTTCTCTTCTGAAGCCTATAAATAGACCATCAGGGCCAGTGCGAGAAAGGAGGAGAGAATAGAGGAAAGAGCTTGTAATTTTTTATTTTTCTCTAAGTTTTTAGTGCTCTTAGTCTTCTTCTTCCTCCTAGAAATTCTGCAAGAGAGAGATAGTGAGAGAGTGAAAGCTTGTAACCAAGGGTGACAACTTGAAGCAAAGCAAGGATTAATCCAATCTACTTTCTCTTCTATTGCAATTTCTAGTGCTTTTCATTTCTTGCTTTATTTCCTTCAAGCTTTACTTTCATAGCATAATGTCTTGTTGTTTTCTTTCTAGTGTAATGGATAGCTAACTTCTTCTAACATGACTAGCTAACCAATAACTTTGCTAACTTCTAACTCTTGGGTGATTGCTAATTCTTAATCTTGCAAATGTTGAGTCTCTTTCATCCCGATGGGTTACTTTCATTCTTGGCAAACTCTTGTTGTAATTTCATATGATTCATGTGTGCCTCATTTAGAGCCTTGTCTTTAGAACAAGTGCCTTGATGGAACATGGAGATGGAGCACCAACCATATGCTATTTGTTGTACAACTTTCTTTCTTCAATGCTAACATGATGTATGGCCTTGAATGACTAATGAATTTTGTATCTTCTTCCTTAGCATCCCTTGAGTGACACTCCTCGATTCCACCATTGAAAGTCTATCTTGAGAGCCGATGAAATCAATGAGGCTACAAGACAAGTCCAAGATGATCACCCATCTACCAAGTGGGAAAGTACATTGACCAACAAGCAAGACAAACACTTGCCGATGAACCAACATGAGGCATGCATCACCATAATGGAGATTAGTAAGTTAGCAAATTAGTAAGGTTAGCTAGTCATGGCTTTCCCATCTAAAAGTCTTTTACAAGTTTCCTTTCTTTTAGCATTCTTTCTAAAGCAATTCTTGTTTTCAAATTCTTTTCACTTTCTTTCATCGTTTCTATTTTCATGTACAAATCCACCGCAATTCCTTTCACCTATTTTTCATGTCTTTCTCATTCTTTTGAAACAAAGAAAAACTTTCATTTTCTTTCTTCAACAATCGAACCGTAAAGCTTCCATCGTGAGCTCTCCTCGAGGATCGACCCGTATAGCTTATTCTACTACGGTGATTTGGAAGGAATACATTAAGCATTGTGAATACATTTTGGAGTGAGTAAGCACCAAAGGTTGTTTCTAAACTTCCTCTCTTTTGTTGAATATCTGTGCAATTCTACTCCACTATTTCTTTCCCTATCAAATTTTTGGCGCCGTTGCCGGGGAGAGCAACGGTTTTGATTCAATTGAAGAACTAAACAAACTTTCTTCTCTGTTGCAGGTTACAGGTGAAGAAACAGGAAAACTAGCATTGCAGTGACATATAAGTGGCCCTGGGCCTCTGCTCTAGAATCACACAGCACAGCGACCCTCTCCCACTTATCGATTACATGACAGTTATGGGGGTTCGCTGTACGGAACAAGACCGCGGGCTAAAGGCCAGCACCACTTTTAGGAATGTACACTGCGTTGGACGCTGGATCCAACGTAACATCTTAGGGCTGAACCACACAACTTCATTCAACCGCCCGGTGTTGCAGATAATTCACGATTTGATGACTAGGCAACACACGGTCTGTTTAAACAAGACCATCTTCCACGCGATCATTGCCAACTCCTCCCGCACTCGGGGTGCCAAACACTCCCACCCTATTCTGATTACGCGTCTGTGTAGGACTTTCCTACCGGACGCCGTATTTGATTCCTTTGACCGAGTGTTTGTGACACCTGAGCGACCCACCAGCTCCTATAACAGCTGTTTGCACGCGGTTTGGACTCCTAGTGTCCAGCCCGAAGATGTACCGGTGGCGTCCTCTTCGGAGGAAAGTTTAAAGGAGAAAGATGAGCCTCAGTTTTGGCATCAGGATCCCCCAACAGATTCACGTGCCTTCATGTTCACCATCTGGAAGGGCATGAAGAAAATTTTTAGGGGGCAAGTAAGACTTAGGAAGAAGGTGGAGGAGCAATCCTCTAGGTTGGACCGCATTGAGGCGGGGTTACGGCGATCTCAGTCGGCTGGACCCAGCACCACCGCTGGTCCAAAGCGACGGAGGGAGTGATTTCATTCCTTTACCTATTTCATGCATCTTTTTATCTTGCATACATTGGGGACAATGCATGAGATAGGTATGGGGGGGTAGATCTAACCTAGGATTTTCATTTTCTTTTTAGGCTTTTTATTTTTATTTTTTAGGATTTTCGTGTTCTTTTAGGTTTTTTATTTTCTTTTAGATTTTACCTTTCTTGTAGATTTTTTATTTTCTTTTAGATTTTACTTTTTCTTTTAGAAAAATAAAAATAAAAAATATATATAAAAAAAAAAAGGAAACTCTTGATCCATGTTTAAAGAATCAAAGCTTGACTTTAGGGATTAAGGAAGCTCTTAACTATGATTTCTAATTATAAGTTGAAAAGAGGAGTTTTGTTGGATTTTTAGGTTAAGTAAAAAAGGATAAGAAAGATAACTAGATTTTAATTCTTTCTTTAGGATATATACATTAAACATATTGAGGGATTAATCAAAGACTTTGTGACTTTATTTACATATATATAATAATAAAAAATAAAAAAAAAGAAAAGAAATATATATATATAAATAACTAAATAAATACTTAGCCACTAATTAAGCTGGTTAGCCGTGCCTCAAGAAGCATGGCAAGTCACGCCTAAAGGTGGTTAAGTCCTTAGTATTCATGGCCTAGTTTACTTGAGTCATCGAACCCGAGGGATGTTTTCTCATCTGGTGCTCTAAGACTGACTGGTTTGGGAGTCATCGGTAAGAGGCTCGTTACAAGGGTAAATTAGAAAGCCTAAGGAATCTAAGAAAATGTAAATAATAAATACTGTATATAAAAAAAAGAAAAATATATATATATTGTTATATATATTAGTAAATAAATAAACTTAGTCTAAGAAAGATCCTTCATATTTATAGATGTATATATACTAGGATTGATGCAAAATCGGTTTTTGATCTCTTCCTTAAAACTTAATCTAAGTTGAAAACAAAACTCTAAATAGACGCTTATAAGAGGAATGACAAGTTTAGGGTAACCTGAAACCTATAACTCAAGTAAGAATCTTTAAAACATGGATCAAAATTTTCACTAACACTTTTATTTTTCTTTATGAATTTTGTGGGTGCAATCCGCTGAAAACCCTCAGGAGACAACACTCCTCCTCTAGGGTAACCTAGAGGTTTAACGGCTTGTTGCACGTGCTCAGTGCAATCGTGTCACCTACGAAAGTGGTGTAATAATCTAGTTAGGATTTTTCTTTTCTTTCTTTTTTGCTCAGGGACGAGCAAAAGCTAGGTATGGGGGTGTGATTGTTATTCATTTTGCATATTTTTTCATGTCTTTCTCATTCTTTTGAAACAAAGAAGAACTTTCGTTTTCTTTCTTCAACAATCGAACCGTAAAGCTTCCATCGTGAGCTCTCCTCGAGGATCGACCCGTATAGCTTATGCTACTACGGTGATTTGGAAGGAATACATTAA